>OVBE01001644.1:9925-35209 GCA_900406425.1 Iberis pinnata
CCCCCCCCCCCCACAATCTCTTTTTGATATAATGTTCCACCTTCCCATACATCTATCTAAGGAGGCACGCCTGTGAGGACCAATACACTTTCGATGGATGTATCCTTTCAAAAGGTTTGATGTACTCATTTTCTTCAATTTATGTTTTCTAATGATGATTGACTACAAGTCATAAATTTTTAACGCATTTTCTTTAATTTATATTTTGTAATGATGATTGACTACCATTCATATATTTTGACTGAGTTATAGGTACATGAAAACACTAAAGGCTTACGTCAAGAGTCATGCAAGGCCGGAAGGATGTATGGCTGATGGGTATTTAGCCGGAGAATGTATTGCATTTTGTTTAGAGTTCTTGCAAAATTCAGTACCAGTTCAAGAAGCAGTTAATGGAAACGAATATATTGAGGATGATGGAATGGTGGTTGAAGGTAGACATATAGAAAGGGGTGTAGAGGTCACCCTTTCTGAAAAAGATAGAGACATTGCACATCGCTATGTGCTGATGAACATGGCTTTTATGGATCCTTAGGTGCAGTAAGCGGTTACCCATTTTGTTAATAAGGATGTCAATTACAACTTTATAAAGCAAACTGTTTTTTTATTGTCAAATCAGGATGCATTTGGAAGAATTACAACCTACTGATGGTAAATGTGCTAGAAATGAAACGTTGTTGTGGAAGAATCATACTGAACTCTTGCAGAATGGATAAAAACGAAGGTTACATCTTAACTAGAGTTTATGTTCATTAGTTATTTTATTAGAACATGAATTGCAAATTTGGAATTTCTTCAGGCTAACTTTTGTTTTTTGATATTGGTTGTTCAGAGTTATTGCTTCATTGCCTATTGGTTTCTTCTTGATTTATTTGATTGGGACATGATTTGTGAATTTGAATTTGCTTCAGGCCTGGTTTTTTTTTTAAACAGATATTTCTTGTTCTGATTTAGAGTATTCATTGTCAATTATTGAAATGAGAGCTTGTTTCTTCTTGCTCTATCTATGTCTGATGTTTTCCCTGATTCAGATTTGGTCAGACACAACAAAAATGTATTCTAAGGGGATAAAGTGGTTGTCATTTGGACCAAGAAATGTTGCTTTTACAAATAACATATTCATCTGTAATGGGCATAGATTTCTTATAGATGCGGTTAAGCGGAAGACGCAGAACATAGAGTAACTTATAAAGTGTATAGTATGTGTTACATCGAGTGCACGAGATACAAGACAAGTAGCTAATATGCTTACATATTACAGATTTATAAAGGAGATTTTACTTCTTGACTACCACATGTTTAAAGTACCATTGTTTAGATGCAATCCGGCAAACAAAGGTAATGGTGTGAAGGAAGAAGATGGTTTCACTCTTGTGAACCTACATATAAACCAAGCAGCATATTTGAAAGATCCATTAAGTTTTCCTACTCAAGAAAAACAAGTTCTCTACTCTAGGGAAGATGATTCTTCAAATTGGTATTTTGTATTGAGAGCACCGCCTAGAGGATATCATGAGTTAGAAATAGTGGAGGATTTAGTTGGTGCACCATTGCCTATTCAAGAAATAGATGATGGAGAAAGTGATGAAGATGTTGATGATGGTAGTATATATGTTAGGAATGATTGTGAAGGATTATTGGTAGTAGATTAAAATAGTCTTGGTAATGTTTGATAGGTTTTTTGGTTTTTATTATGGAAATGCTACTCATGGAAATAGTTTATGGATATAATAAAATAAGATATAATAAAATAATTAAAATTTTATTTTATTTTTATTTGACAAACAATTCAAAAATATATTATAATTTTTTTTTGACAACAAAATATATTATAATTACAACACAATAATAGCACAAATAGTTTGCTATCTTTGTAAAACAAACTGCTATAGATGCAATCCAATTATAATACAAATCCAACGCTATTGAATATATAAAACTAAAGCTATTATTAAAAACTTTTAATAAAAAATATACGACGCTATTATAAATATATATAATTGCATCTTCAACTACGCTATCGTAACTTTAATAATTATAGCATACATTAAATCTGCTATCTAAAGTGTTCGACCTATAATGACGGGCGCTGTCAGAGCGTTTAATTATCCGCTATGAAATCCTACGATAGCGTTTTTCGAGCGTTGAGAAAAGGCATATTTCTTGTAGTGCAAGAACAAAACAATATCAAAGAAAAACACATAATTAAACTAGTAATATAATTATGGATATATAACAAGGGTTTGAGAATTCTTCTCCAAATACAAGGTTCATGAATCTCTTATCCCTCGGTTAAAACTCAAAAGTTACAAAAGGTGTGTAAAATAAAACCTAAGCCAAAAGGCTTTTATAGCGCAAAACTTGAGGACTTGAGTGCAAAACTCGAAAATCTTCACTCTTCTTCGGATGGAGGGATCGATCGATCTCTTTAATTTCTAAAACTGTATGATCGATCTTCAAGATGTCCGATCGATCTCTTTATCTGAAAACTTCCAGGGGGAAACGCCAGATCAGGCAGTCGAACGCCCGATTGTGCACTTCTTTATCTTCAGTGCTCGATCAATCGCCTAAGTGCTCGGTCGATCGCCTAAGTGCTCGATCGATCGCCTACGTGCTCGATCGATCATTTCTTTTGTAACCTAAAAAATTATTCTGATTTGCTCTTAAATGCATCATTTGCTCCAAAACGATCCAACACTTAGAATCTTGAAAATATATCAAATTGCAAGGAAAACGCTTGGAATAATGCAGAATAGCAAACATTAAGTCCCACTATTATGCATTAAAACCGAATAATATCAACTCCCCAGACTTTGATCTTTGCTTGTCCTCAAGAAAAGCAAGATTACATCTAGAGAAGATGTTTGAAATGGACCACCTAGGAATTCACAGCACCTCAGAAACATCAAGTTCATATGTCACAAACTAAAGACACTAATCCTAGACAACCACTGCAAATGAACTATATACCACCACATAACCAACAATATGCATTCTACTCTAAATATCGAATCATTCAAACTATCAAATCATTTCAACCAGCTCATTAAATTTATTCAAGTGTAAATGGTACGTTCTTACTTATAGGGTATCGATCAGCACGCTCGAGTATCTCTTCTATCAAAATATCCATACCAAACAGAGCATCAATCAACTTCCGGTCCTGATCCTTTTTTTCCCTTTCTCACTTCTCTTTTATTTTCCTTTCTTACTGCTTTTTCGTATTTCTACGCATTTCTTTCTTTTCTTTACTTTTTTTTAGCAGCCGGTTTTTTGGGATTGACTATGAATTTCTAGATAACGCTTTCAATCCTTTTCTGTACCGTTTTTTATTTTTTGAAGGGAGAGAGAGAAAGGACCCATATCGTACTGAAAGAATTTGTCGGTTTACAAAGCACTGAAGAGTAAGATACCTAGCTTTCATAGTATACAAACACCATAAGTAAGAGAATTTAAGATCAAATTAAGTCATAGTACAATTGACCTAGCATCAAATCATTAACAACCCAAAAGATCAGAACTTTCAAAGGCATATCAATCAATAAATGGGGTTTCAATCCTAAGTCCAGCAGTTAATCTAAGTCAATAGTCAAATAGAAAATGAAACTAAACTCACACTAGGTTAATATTTTCATCATGGATTCTGGTCATCATTCCTTTGACTCAACTAGACTCATCTAATTTTAAAAGCTAAGAATTTGAACAATTTTCACCAAAAGATAAAACATCAAACATAGTTAGTAACGCATAGACCCTCCCCCATACTTACTTCACACCGTCCCGGTGTGAAAATAAATCCAATACAAGAAATATGAACATATAGAGCAAATAAGTCTAAAAACTAGACAAATGAGAAAAAGACACATGAGTTCTGAAGGAAAAGGAAAATACTGCAATGAAGCTCAAACTCTCTCAATCTGAAAGGTGACCGGAACCATCTCCAACTTCGCACTGCTTGGAAAACTCCATGTCATCCTCACTATGACATCTTGGTGGGCGGAAGAATGTATGCATCGTAATCCTTGGAAGCTGAGACTGGGAACTCTAGTTTGCCGCTGTTGAGGCACCTACGGCCTGAAGGTCTCGGTTGAGTAAGAGCTGCAGTTGGGGCGTTGCACAAGTGGTGAGTACTCGGTAGAAAACGCACATTATCCAAAGACGTGATACTGGTCAAATCAGTCTTCGGATGTCCGATCTCACATATCTGACCTTTCATGTTCGCGAAAAGATATTTGTGATACCGTGCAAACCATTTCGTGTTCGAGATGTACTGCTCGTCCACTTGGTTTGTCTTCAGCTCATGAGTGAAATACTCAAGTAGAATATCAACAGCATGTAAAATTGGGGTAACTGGACTACCCATCATTTTCGTCCTCTTGGGATTCTTCAATGATGCAAACTTCCTCTCATCCAAAACCTGAGCAAACAACCAACCTATGTTGGCATCATGAGTATGGCGATCATGGTCTGTCTCATAGGTGGTTAGGGTGAAACGACTAAGAGCATAATGCAGAAGCTCTAGCTCTTGGTTGCGAGTGGAACTAGACTCTTTCTTACCATAGAAGAGGTTTCTAAGGATCTTGATTGTAAGTCAGATATCGGGATTTCAAATCAATGTCAGTTAACCGTTCTTTGAAACAAAGCGGCCTCGAGCTATTAACCCCCCCCCCCCCNGTAAAACTTGGGAAGCTTGGAGATGTATTTAGTGGCTTGGAAACCAAAGACAGGACCAAACTCGACTATAGGGATCTTGTAAAGCTTCCCCAGACAAAATAATTGTACCTCTGTCTCAGATATACGAGGTTTCTTAGGATCTTCGTTAACGATGCGGAAAGATGCCAAGAATTGACGAGCTAGATCCTTGTAGAGCGGATACGTCTGAAAAGGGAAATCATTGAGACCCATAGTGGAAAACAATGTTTACACGTCTTTACCAACCCCAAGTTCTCGTAAAACCGAAAGATCGGCGAAACGAGTAGGCTCAAACTCAGTCTTGTGCAATGTGTTGTAGAACATACCATCAAAATTATCGCACTTATTAGTCATTTTCCGAGCAAGTCTTATTATTCTGCAACTGGGTGACTGTGAAGTCGATAGTGTTGTTTCTGAAGGGTGTCCCATTTGCTAGTGGCCAAGGAGTTTTCAGAAGCTTCAGATCAATAATTGGTTCGCTACTCGAGGCGGCACCTTTTTGTTTCTCAGTTGGAGTATGTTTCTTGGTCCTCTTAGCAGCAGGAGGTCCGGTAGAGTCAGAGCGTGTTATCGTTGGTTTCTTGTTGTTTATGAGGTCGTGATCGAGTGGTGTTGGAAACTGGCGGTTGGTAGTCATTGTTGTCTGACCTGGTCTTGAAATGAAAAGACTCAAACAAGAAAGGAGTTTCAGAAAAATCCAACACACATCAAGCAATGGGTTATCAATAAGCAAGCAATACTAACAAAAGGTTAACAAGAATTGTTGACATAGAAACCAAGCACATCACATGAACAAACAAGACTAATGGAAGATTAGCAAGAATCAAATACGGTATAGATAAGTCAAGACATAAAAAGCAGTAAGCAATGATCGAGCATGACTTGTTACAACTAGCAAAAATCAAGATACTTCAATGATGAAAAAATCAAAATAGGGATCGAATATCAAATCTATGAAAGTTATCAAAAGACATGGTCAATGGTGAGAAATGATTTATAGCAATACTAACCTAAATTAGTAAGAAATCAAGTATAAGAACCATCAAAAAGACCAAAGTTCAAGTGACAACAACTTACAATATGAAACTGTGAGTTAAGGATTCCAAACCATCATTATGGAGAACAACATTAAGTTTCAAACCACTATTATAGTTCATTCATGCACAATTAACCAAAATCTCAAAGTCAAAATCAAACAATCTCAACCTAACTCTATTAAATCATCATGCATTGGTAAATTAAGTGCAAAAGAGAGTATAAAGGCTTCCTAGATAGGCATTCCCACAACCCAAATCAATTAAATCGAATTTACCCAAAGGTGGCCTAATTTTCTGACCAAAAAGGTGAAATCGAGTTCATACCTTGATGAAACGAGATGAGGTGTAAAAAACAAAAAGGGCTTGAAAAACCGAGTGGATGAGAGTAAAAAAACGTGAAAATCGATTGACATTGAGGAAGATGAAAGTTGGGAGAATTGAGAGATTTTTGGGTGTTGCGAGTTTTGGAGAAGAACAAAATGTTGATTCTCCAAGAAATCGCGTATGGGTATGGGGAAAAAGGAATGAGCCAGTTTATTTTAAATGAAAATCGGTTTAAATTTCAAAAATCCAGTTAAAATCCAGGCAAAATTGATTTACCAGAATGAGTGCCCGATCGATCAGAGTGGTGCCCGATCGAGCGCTTGTTTCGTATTTTTCTAGGGAGAACTGCCTCATCGGGCGCTGTGTTGCCCGATTGTGCAGCTTGCTCAGAGCTAGAATTGACATGAATTAGCCTGATCGAGCGCTTGTTTCATATTTTTCCAGGGAGAACTGCCTAGTCGGGCGCTATTTTCCCGATTGTGCAGCTTGCTCAGACTAAACTATTAGAGATAGAGCCTGATTGATCTCCAGCTTGCCCGATTGATCTCTTTTCCTGTAGTTTCTGAAATTTTTCCTGAGATTCCTAAGACATACATAACTCAAAACTAATAATTAGTATGTTAGTAAATAAGATAGGACTGTTCTAAAATTTAATAAATAGCTAACTAAGACACCAAAATAGTGGGTTGCCTCCCACTTAGTGCATGTTTAACGTCATTAGCTTAACCGTACTTACCTCTAGGTAGAGGATGGATCAGCAAAAGGAATTCGAGATTCCTTAGTAAGTTTTAAAGTAGCTAAATAAGGCTTTAGCCTTTGACCGTTCACAACAAACTCATCGCCATCGCGGTTATACATGACAACAACTCCATAAGATCTTACCTCCTTGATGACAAATGGTCTAGACCACCTAGATTTTGACTTTCCAGGGAAAAGCTTCAAGTGAGAATTGTAGAGCAACACCTAATCACCTTGTTGAAAATCACGGGGGATGATCTTCTTGTCATGTGCAGCTTTGGTCCTCTCCTTGTAGATTTTTGAGTTCTCATAAGCGATATAGCAGATCTCTTATAACTCATGAAGCTGTATGAGACGCCTTTCTGCTGCTGTCTTCATGTCAAAGTTCAGCAACTTAACAGCCCAAGCAGCTTTGTGCTCCAATTCTACAGGAAAGTGATAAGCTTTACCATACACAAGATTAAAATTAATGGAGTAGTACCTAAAGGGATCTTGAATGCGATTCTGTAAGCCCAAAGAGCATCATCAAGCTTCAAAAACTAATCCTTTTTAGATCCATTCACCGTTTTCTGCAAGATGGCTTTGATTTCCCTTTTAGAAACCTCCACTTGCCCAATAGTCTGGGGATGATATGGTGTAGCCACATTGTGTTTGACTCCATGTTTCTTGAGCAAGTTCTCAAAAGCTCTGTTGATGAAATAAGAACTTCCATCGCTGATGACTATTCTAGGTACTCCAAATCTGGGAAAAATCACATATTTAAACATTTTTAGCACCACCTTAGAATTATTAGTGGGGCTAGAAATTACTTCAACCCACTTAGAAACATAATCAATAGCAACAAGGATATAAGGATTCTTATGAGACATAGGGAAAGGACCCATGAAGTCAATTCCCCACACATCAAAAACCTCCACTTCCAAGATGAAATTATGAGGCATCTCATTTCGGTTTGAGATGTTTTCCTGTCTTTGGCATGAATCGCAACAAGAAATGAAGGCATGAGCATCTTTGAACATTGTAGGCCACCAGAAACCCGCTTGAAGCACCTTAGAAACAGTCTTAAATATAGCAAAGTGGCCACTATAATCAGAACCATGACAATGATATAAGACATTCTGAATCTCCTCCTCATGCAGACATCTCCGCAATATTCCATCTGAACAAAGCTTGTAAAGATATGGTTCATCCTAGTAATTGTGTCTGACATCCCATAAGAAGTTCTTCTTTCGGTAACCTGTCAAATCATGTGGTTCAACATTAGCAGCCAGATAATTAGGGAAATCACGAAACCAATGGGTAATTTCTGCAGATTTATTAAGTTTAGGGATAGAATGGTTCTAATCCACGCTAGTGCTAATGGCATAGATTTGCTCTTAAGGTAAACTATCATCAATGGGAACATCACCCTCTACTCTAAGTCTGGAAAGATGATTTTCAACTTCATTCTATATTCCTATTTATTCTTTGATCTCCAAGTCGAATTCTTGTAAAAGGAAAATCCAACCCAATAATATGGGTTTAGCATCCTTTTTGTTCAGGAGATACCTCAAAACCGTGTGATCGGTGTGGACTACTACTCTGAATCCTACTAGATAGGATATGAAATTCTCAAATGAAAAGACAATGGCTAATAACTCCTTCTCAGTTGTGGCATAATTGCATTGAGCTCCATCTAGCGTTCTTGAGGCATAATAGATGACATGTAGTTTCTTGTCTTTTTGTTGTCCAAGAACATCTCTTAATGCATAATTGCTGGCATCACACATTACCTCAAAAGACAAATCCCAGTCTGGTGGTTAAACTATCGGATCACTCACTAGAGCTCCCTTAATCGCGAGAAAGGAGCTTTGGCATTCATCATCCCATTCAAATTTGACTTCCCTGTACAACAACATCGTAAGAGGCCTAGCGATTTTCGAGAAGTCTTGAATGAATCTTCTGTAGAAAATTGCATGACCTAAGAGACTGCGACGTCTTTTACAGACTTGGGTGCTTGCAAGTTAGTCATAACCTCTATTTTATCTCTATCTACCTCCATACCTTTCTCAAAAACCTTGTGTCCTACCACAATCCCATTTGTCACCATGAAGTGACATTTCTCCTAGTTGAGTACCAAGTGTTTCTCCTCACATCTTTGTAGGACCTTTTACAAATTAGCAAGACATACATCAAAGGAAGATCCATAGGCAGATAAATCTTCCATGATGTCTTCAATTAAAATAGTGAAAATAGACATCATGCATCTCTGAAAATTTTTTGGGGCATTGGACAATCCAAAGGACATTATGCGATATGCATAAATACCAAATGGACATGTGAATGTCGTCTTTTCCTGTTCATCTGGTTGAATAGGAATCTGAAAGAAACCTGAACAACCATCTAAGAACCAATAGTAAGGGTGGTTAGCCAATCTTTGCGAGTAGCAGCACTCAATTTTCTATAATCAATGCACATTCTATGATCTGTAACAGTTCT
The DNA here is from genome assembly GCA_900406425.1 of Iberis pinnata. NCBI lineage: Eukaryota > Viridiplantae > Streptophyta > Magnoliopsida > Brassicales > Brassicaceae > Iberis > Iberis pinnata. Next base: position 19,195 of record OVBE01001644.1, read on the forward strand.
AGTGGGAATTAATTCATCCTTATCGTTCTTAACAACTGTTATACCCCCTTCTTAGGAACAATATGCACATGACTAAGCCAATTACTATCTGTAATAGGATAAATTTACCTGCATCGAGAAGTTTAATTATCTCTTTCTTAACAACATCTTTCATATTAGGATTTAAACGTCTCTGATGTTCTATAGAAGTCTTAGATTCATCTTCTAAATGTATCATATGCATGCATAAATCTGGTGAAATTCCTGTGATATCATTTAAGGTGTAACCTAGAGCTCAATGATACTTTCTCAATTGCCATAGAAGCAAGGCGGTCTCTACGTTGTTCAAATCAACATTCACAATCATAGATTATGTAGAACTAGGACCTAGAAATGCGAACCTGAGCCCTGCTGGGAGGGCTTTAAGTTCTAGCTTTGGAGCTTTCAGCTTGCTCCAGAGATCATTAAGAGGTGCAGCGTACATTTTAGGTGAAGGCTTGGCAGCTGCTTCCACTAATGCCACATAATTTGTCATTTCCTCAATTCGCCTACTAGCGTCAAGCATCTTGGTAAAACCTGTAACATCATCACTAAGGGACAAATGCACATTAGCAGCGTTAATCAAAGCAATCTCTAAGGGATCATCAAATAAAAAGTCATCAGCAACTCCCTCCACAGCTCCAGCTACGATATCGACCCAAAAGGACTTGGCATCTAGGGACGGTTCCTTCAAAACTTCTTGTAAATTGAACTTTATTACCATGTCTCCAAAGTGAAGATCGATCTTGCCTTTCTTCAAATCTATTATTGCTCCAACTATAGCCACAAAAGGTCTTCCTAAGATGAGAGGATCATTAGGTTCTTCTCCAAGCGCCTGAATCACGAAGTCGGTTGGTACAAAAGCTATTCCAATCTTTATAGGGAGGTTCTCTAGAACTCCAACTAGGTATTTAACATAACAATCAGCAAGAACCAGTGAAATCTTTGTACCCTTAATTTCTGTCATCCCCAATCTCTTATCCACATAAAAATACATGAGATTCACACTAGAACCCAAATCGAAGAGAGATCTGGCAAAAGTAATATCTCAAATCTCGACTGATAGAAAATAAACTACTTGGATCTCCAAGCTTCTTAGGCATTCGATTTTGTAGAATAGAGCTACATTCCTCTGTAATTATCATTGTGCCTTCTTCTAATGTAAGCTTGCTTACTTCTTGAGAGAATGGGAGTCTCAAACTCAATTTACGACTAAAGGGATTGAACGGGCGTCAGAAATGCCCGATCGATCAATTGCCCGTGGAATTTTTTCAATCGACTGCTCGATCGAGCAAGGAGTGCCCAATCGATCTCCCCCTCCAAGACCTATTTTCTCAATCATGCATGGAGTTCTCGATCGTGTAAGTGACTCTGAATCTTTTTCAAACTTCTCAAAATCTGCATCATGCTCAAATTCATCCAAATGTTCAACCAATCCTTGCATAAACTGATATTTTCCATTGTTATTGGGTAGAGATTTACCACTTCTCAGCATCATAGCATTCACAAACTCCGGTTTCTTTGGACTAGCATCAGATTTCCCAGGAAGAAACCCAACCGGTGTCTTTACCGCTTCAGCAGTTTGAGCAACTTAAGTATCAAGATGTTTTACATCTGTAGAGAGTGCTTCAGATTTCTTACTTAATTCCTTAACTTCTCTTTGGGACTTTTGTTTTCTGTCCAAAAGCTGTTTAAACGTCATCTCAATGTAATTTACTTGTAGAGCTTGAGTTGGAGGTGTTTGGTGAAAGACAGGCTGAGAGGTTTGTTGAAAACCGCCTGAATTAGAGTTCTGCACATAGTTCCTATGCTGATTTCCTTGGAAACCCCCACCTCCTTGTTTCTAAAAAAAATTCTTACCAGAGTTTGGCACAAAAGGTTTTTGTTGGGTTGGGTAAACCTAATCCTAAGGGGTTTCTACATTATTTCTCCTCCAAGAGAGATTGGGGTGAGTTTTGTTAAAACCTTAATTATAGCTGTGATTGTATACCCTTTGGCATTGGCTATTGATATAACTCACTTCTTCTTCTTCAACAACATATGTTTCTTGCTCTTGGAATGCAAAGCAAGCAGCTTCTGAATCATCAGCAAAACTCACAAGTTTCTGGTCATGGTTCTTTAGGAGTTGAGTAAGTATTCATCTCATCTCTGAAACTTTTCCCTTCACTTCTGAAAGTTTAGAGTTGTTAGTTATAGTTCCCCTAGTTCTTCTATCAAAGTATGAGAAATGATTGTTGTTGCTAATTGCTAAGTTTTCTATAAAACAATAGGCATATGGGACAACTTTAGTCATAAAATCACCATCACTCATTGTATCTAAGGAAAACTGGTATTTCTGGTCAATTCCCTTGTAGAAGTGTTGAGGAGACTCACATCTGAGAAACCATGATGTAGGAAATCGTGAAGATGCTCCTTGAATCGTTCCTAGGGTTCATAGAACGATTCTACTGAACTTTGCATAAATCTTGCGATCTTGTTCCTTAATGTGTTGGTCCTAGTAGTGGTGAAGAAGTGGTTAAGAAATTTGGCTTTGCAATCATTCCAAGTTACAATAGAACCAGCTAAGTGCTCTCTCAGCTAGAGAATGATGGAACAGGCTGTAGTGCATAAAATCATGTGATATCCCATTAAACTTGATGTCCTCAAAGTTGTCAATGTGACCGATGGGGTGCTCAGTTGGTAAAACACTAACCTTTTTGTTACAGATCATTTGAACGAACAGAATGGGAAATTGGTATTCCCTTTGCTGAGGTTGTTGAGCTTGGATAGTATTCTTGTCAGCATAGAATGCTTCAGAATTGTTGAAAGAACCAACTAGAGGGTGGTTCTGAGGATGGCGTCGTAGCAACTCCGTCCGGATCGCCATACAAGATAAATTTTCTTGCATCGATATTCTAAAGAACTTGGTTCATGGGTGGTATTTGGTTGCCATCAGATCTTAAATGGCCTTGTGGAACTTGATTGCCATTAGCTCCCCCTCCTACTGGCTGGAGCATCAGTTGATTGAGTCAAGGAGGAGGTGGATCGATTTGACTTTGGGATCGACCAGATTGTTGAGATTAACATTATCATCCATTGAGTTAGATGAACTTGCATCTTTCTTAGCTTTCTAGTTTGAGTGTTCTAACTTTGTGAGTTCGGCGTTACTAAGGCTGAGCAATCCAAAGGATTTGTCAGATCTTCTGATCATGCACCTGTAAAACGGAAACAAGAAGAAAGAAAGAGATGGGTATTGTAAAATAAAATCTTATACTAGATTCTAAATAAAACATAAAAGGCATTATTGGTCTCCGACAACGACGCCAAAGTTCTGATAAGCTTAGAATTTAAATCCAAAAACTATATTGCAAAGATAGATCAATGTAGCACATTAAAGAGTCGAATCCACAGAGACCAGACAGTACAACTTTCAGTTTATTTTCAAATCAAGCTAAGACGGAATAATAAGATTGTTGTATCGAAATCAAAGCAACAATTAAATAAAAGGTTGTAAACAATAAGCTAAAGGCGTCAGGCATTAGGAAATCCACAGATAGTTAATAGTAAGATTTTCACTGTCAAATCCTATTACACTATCATGTCATTGTAGTATAAATAGGTGTCAATCCAATCAAGTGAGTTAATAACCACTCTAGATGCAATTGGAGCCACTACTTCAAGCCAAGTAAATTAAAACGGGTTGTTATGTAGCAGTCCTAAATGAACAAAACATGCTGGAAATAAAACAGGACAATAAAGCTATCATGCATTCTACAAAGGAAAATTAAATGGTGAAATGTAAGAAATCTAAAAAGAAACAGGGAAAAAGATGATACTAAAACGAAATCAGGAAAAACAATTCCTTATAAGGATGGGTAATTGACTGGTGATCCTCCTTGAACTGCCTAGGTGTCTAACATACCTCAAACAAGAGTTATCCCTAGACAACATATTTATAAACAACCAAATTCAATCTCTTGACAGGTGATTCATGCTAAGCAATATCCAGATCTAACTCTCATTAACGGAACACTACCTAACAAGCATGAAGAAACAATCTGTTAAAGCCAATAAACACCCTAGACAACCAATCTCTTGGGCTAGGAACGTAAATCTCTAAAATCACTTTGTTCAGGCATTTCATCAGACACCTTTTGAGTGCGGAAATGCCTAAGTTCAGATTTCATTCGGCTAGAAGGAAATAAGCATTAAGAACAATGAAACAGAAGACATTTGTAAACAATCAAATTTAGACACCTAGGAGAAACAAAGATTCAGTATTAATCTACCACATCCTTAGAAACATGGAAACTAATCACTATACATGGTGATTATGAAATAAGAAAACTAAAAAAAAATAACTACTAAAAAAAACATTAGGATCAAAAGTCAACTCTTAAAAACAGTAAGAACAACAAATCAGAAAATCAGAAGATGATGATCAAAAGCTAGAAAATCAGAAATCAGGAGGTGATGATCAAGAACATAAACCCCGAATAACCATGGTGATCATAAACAGCATGAACATAAACTATGAAAATGGTGATCAAGTGAAATAGGAACTAAACTCAGAAATGATGATCAACTTAGAAAATGAGATTAAAAGCATGAAATAGGAGATCAATATGCACCATATAAGCTTAAACCCTAAACTAAGCATGAAAATGAAGAAATCATAAGCAAAACATAAATTTCATAAAAAATATGGGTTTGATCATCAAAGAACTTTCAAAGGGAAAAACAGAGAGAAAAACCTAAAAGAAAGATACAAAATAAATCTTAGGTTCAAATGGAGGCGAGTTAGAGTTTATATAGTAGTATAGGAAAAACCCTAAACCACTAAAAGAGAAATGATTAAAATTTGTAATGCTTCAACTTGATCTTTAAGTGTGGCTTGAACTGGGTCATCGAGTCAGGTTTGGGCTGGTGATCGAGTCAGTTTCGTCGGGTGATCGAGCCCAATTTGCTTGGGTGATCGAGCCCATTTGACTCTAGTGATCGAGTGGCTCGTTGTGTTGGACTTTGGTCGAGTTAGTGAAGATTGGCTCGATGAGCAGTGATCGAGTCGGGTAAGATATGTGATCGAGTTGGGTTTTACGCGTTGGTCGAGTCCAGTTTTAGTCCATGTCGAGTCCATCTTTTTCCTAGTCGAGTCCATCTTTTTCCTAGTCGAGACCATCTTTTTCCTGGTCAAGTCTATCTTTTTCCTGGTTGAGTCCAACTTCGGGTCATGCACCCCTCTTTTTTTGGGTCTTGCACCTTTATCATGGTCTTGCACCTTTTTCACCTTCTCCAGATTCCCATGTTGTTCTGAAAATTCCTTAAGTACCTGAAATATCTTCAGAATGCACATGTATGCTAATGTAAATGCAAAACTACCTAAAAATGCATACTTAATAAGAAATACCTATGAATGCAATATATCTACAACTAAAGGAGCATAAAATGCAAATACATCAGTAGTCAGGCTTAAAAGTTAGGTTATCATGCAAGGATTTTCGTTTGAAAATAGTCTTCAACTCAAAAGACAAAAACTAGATTAGTCTCCTCCCGAAGTATTAATCTCTATATTCAAATTACCAAAGACAAACTCCCGCCGTATTTTAGATAATTTAAACATGCATTACAAATCAGATTTGATAAGTTCATAAATCCCTAAGACAATACTCCCACAAGCAAAAGCATTTACTCATCTAGATGAGGTCAGATTTCTAAACCAAATCCATTTGTATTTATCAATCTGTTATCAAGAACTAGGTGATCAACCTAATTCATGCATTAAGTTTAAAAATAGAGTGAGAACCTAATAAATTTAATCCCTTTATGAATAATCCTAACAATCAAACTTGATTCCTCTTGAAAAACCTAAAACCTAACAAGTGAACTACTCAGACATTGCAAAGCAAGAACAAAACAATATCAAAGAAAAAACACATAATTAAACTAGTAACATAATTATAGATAGATAACAAGGATTCATGAATTCTTCTCCAAATACAAGGTTCAGGAATCTCTTCTCCCTTAGTAAAAACTCAAAAGATGAAAAAGGTGTGTAAAATAAAACATAAGCCAAAAAGCTTTTACAGTGAAAAAAGGAAAATAATTAAAATAAGGGAAAATTGATAAAATTAAGGACTTGAGTGCAAAATTAGAAAATCTTCATTCTTCTTAGTGTGGAGGGATCGATCGATCTATTTCTAAAACTGCACGATCGATCTTCAAGATGCCCAATCTATCTCTTTGCTGTAAAACTTCAAGGGGGAAATGCCATATTGGGCAGTGGAACGCCCAATCATGCACTTCTTTATCTTCAATGCCCGATCGATTGCCTAAGTGCTCGATTGATCATTTCTTCTGTAACCTAGCAATTTATTCTGATTTTCTCTGAAATGCATCTTTTGCTCCAAAACGACCCGAACACTTAGAATCCTGAGAATATACCAAATTTGCAAGGAAAACGCTCAGAATAATGCAGAATAGCAGACATTAATGCATACTATTATGCATTAAAACCGAGTAATATCACTACCCAAACAAAAGGAAAATATAAGAGTTGTTTGGTTGCCGCAAGTGGACAAGATGGAAACTACTAGATTTTTCCATTAGCTTTTGGAGTAATCGATGGGGAGAATACAACAGAATGGACATGGTTTTTTGAGAAATTGTCGAGAGTTGTTGCCGACGAAGATGACCTAGTTTTCATCTCAGATAAGCACCATGCAGGTTTTTTATGTGTCTAAGTAGACCTAGTGGATCATATGGATAATTGGAAGTCTATTCTTTTTCAGTAGACATATGTGTATGAAATGAGGAAGCATGGACCGTTATTACTTTAATAGTGGACCATATTATGAAACATGTAATGGACAACATTTATGCATGCAAGTTTCAGTATATCCACGAGCCCACCATGTAGCATGTGTTGTCCACTTGGAGAGAAACGTTAAACATAGGTTCAAGTGTAGAGGCCAAGCAAAAATGGTTTCAAATGCGGCAAGATCATACACTATTGGCGATTTTAGATATTGGTTTTAAGAGTTGAAAAAAGAAGCCCTAGTTCTGCTAAATATTTGGTGGACATTGGCTTGTCTCATTAGGATTTTGCGTATTTCCCAGCGATGCGGTATAATTTAATGACCAACAACATTTCAGAATCTTTGAATTCAACACTACAAACTGCAGTGGAATTTCCCATAGCCAAGATGATGGAATTTATTAGAACAAAATTAATGGGGTTGTTTTGTACATGAAAGACTAAAGCCTCAAGAACTAAAACACGATGCACTCCTCATATTGGAGATATGTTAATTGAACATTTGAAATAGGAAACTGATTGTGCTATTATTAGAGCAACTGAAACTATCTTCCAAGTTAATGACTCTGATGGATGTGTATTTACCATTGACTTACATAGAAAAACTTGCACTTGTAGGGTATTCGATGTCTTATTAGTGCCATGTTGCCACGCCCTTACGGAAGTTGGCATGAAAAACATCGACATATACAAATTGGTCAGTAAATGTTACTTCGTGGAAGAATGGTTAAAATTGTGAACAGGAATTGTTCTTCCACCCGCAACTGAAAGGGATAGTGATGTCCCTCAAAATATCGTAGACAACAATATCAACCCTCCTAGGACCAAACAAGGGTATGGTAGGCCATGTACAATAAGAATACCATCGCAAGGAGAATACAAGGTATGTAACTTTAAAAAACAATTTGACATACTTGGTGTCTGAGTTGATAGTGGCCATAATATAGGCCGTTTAGGACATTGATAGTGGACGGAAAAAGATGAAGAGTGGTGAACATGGTAAGTAAATATTATGTTCACCGATTAATGTTATAATTTGTTAAATGTGCCAGGAGAGACAACGTAGTAAAAGAAACTATACGACATGCAACTTACCGGGACACAATAGGGCAAGTTGCAAAAATAAAATATAGAAGTGTTGTGGTGATGTAAAGAAGATTATATGTGGATGCAACCAATCTTAGAGGTTTATTTTGTAGTGTTATGATAATTTTTTGGTAATTAGGTCTGGGAAACAATTAATGCACCCTTTTTGTAGTGTTATGATCATTTATCTTGCATGGAAGACAATGTAGTGATATTATGCAAATGTACATGGAAAAATATTTTCCCAATTTTGTTAACACTTGTCTATTTCTGCATAAATTTGTGGACAAATACCTGTGGAATCCGATACCTATAACTACCATAAAATTTGTAAAGAAAAAAAAGTAACCAAATTCATGAAATACAAATACCATTAGCATTCTTCCATGCAAAATGTTTTGGACCATATGTTTCTTAACAACCTTGATAGTTTAAGTTACCTTAATATAATCCTAGGACGCATAAGCAGAAATATAAAAGACACATAGAAAAACATAATTAGAGAGTGATGATGTCTGGCGGTCAATGCTTGAATAAACTCCTCATACATGTCGATGGCTTGATGCTCACGGATCATGGCAATTGTTTCCTTGGTGAGGTAGCAGGCATCCATTAGTTGTGAGTGGAACTCTACCAGCTTGATAGCCATTGAAACAGAATCAGCAGCCCACAGTACATGTGGCATGTCCGGTACTCAGTGGACAAGGTAATGAGGATTGACTTGGTGTCTATCACTGTCGTCGGGGACCAAATTACTGATTGCAATGGACACGAATTCGGCAACCGGGTTCATGACTTCGTGGAACCTTTCCTTGTCCATTCCCTTACAATAGCAATCGTGAACATTGATGCTTTATTCTTTCAGATAAATAACAAGGGCCACCGAGTGCGAGTGGCCCAACTCCATGGGCACGTAAGCTGTGTCGATGGCAGAAAACCAACTTAGCTTGTCTAAGCGATTAGGGAAAAATCCTCTGATGTAGTTTTTGATTGTGCTGTTCCATGTCTACTTGTCTTTGGATTTGGACTTCTTGTAATTGTTGTTCTCTTCACATAGCATACGTATAAACAAGTTGTCAAAAATACAGATCCTTCTCACATAGAAATTATCTCCTTCCCTATGCCACATGAGACTTAGCAAGGCATCAATGTGCTTGCAAAAACTAATGAGTCTATTAATAACTGAAGTAATTGATAACTCACATTGATGTCATTTGATTGGCACGAAGTAACAACAACGTTGAAAAACGTGTGCTTCACATGTTTTATGTCAATTATATATTGTATAAAGATCCTAAATAATGGTCAAACAAGTTGTAAAATCATAATGACTTACTTCTTGCCATGTGAACTGATTTTGGCTAGGAAGTTCTTATTATTTGAGGAATCAACAGGAATGAGAGACCCGTGGACATACCTCAGATCAGGTACATGTCTTGGAGTGGTTGATTCCCCATACCTTCGCGGTTTTTTATTGTTTGACTTATCAGAATCATCATCTGAAAAACGAAGTCAGCAGCCAAAGCTATATTGTCGTTTTCATCATTATGGACAGGCTGTCCACTTATTATATCATCTTTCTTATCCACGCTGGTACTCGGGTGGTTCATTTCCACCAACATCGCAGTTTCATTCATTTTGAGCCTATTGAAATGTGCAGAATTATATTAATAATGTACATTGTTGTACTTTGGACAAGTGTGTTGTTTTATGGACCCAATAACATGTGTGAATGTATAATAACAACTTACTGGGAGTCCTTGTTGACCCACTACGTCTTCATCATCTTGGTTCTCTTGCATATTATAAGACATGTAAATATTTTTATCCAAAACATGTGGGATAGATTAAAAACATACCTTCACATAATCCCCAGCTGCTAGTACTTACCCTGCAACTTCTTTATCTTTGACAGCAGCTTCATCAAGTTTCTGATAAAGAAACAAAAATGCAAGGGGGACTATATAATAAATTTAAAATATGTCCGCCGTTAATGAAAACGTTCATTAATTAAATCATAGTTAACCTCATCCGTGAGTTGTTTTTGGGGTGGAAGGGTTGCTGTCGGCAGACGCATATGTAACTAGTGGTTCAGATTCTCAACCACCAACCACCAATGGCGGCTCTGTCTCATCATCCTCCGGTTGCATGTTCGACTCTCTGCTCAGGACCACATGCCCTGTTGTGGACATATCTTCATCCTCCAAAAAAGAGCGTTGAATACAGTCACTCATCCAAATGTATAGTAACTAGTCCACTTAACATTGCGCGTAAAGTATCTTAACTTATCGTCAGTTTACATCACCTTATTTTCCACGTGTACTTCTTTAACCTTGTCCACAGACGCTTCTTTGGACCTAGCGTCGATATGCGTTACATTGTCAGAGTCAAGAACAAATACATTTTACATACTCATTCTATAGTTTTTTATGTACCATTTCGATCTCAATGATTACTATGGACATCTGCACATTTTCTATGTTTGTCTAGTTTAAACATCCTACCTGCTCTTCCGTAGACATCTCTACGACTTGCGTAAAATGCGTGCAAGTCAAAATTAGTTAGTACATCATTGGGTTAATACCTAGGAAACTATTGAATTGGAAGTATTTAGTTTACTGTGGACTTCTCCTTAGTCTGCACGTTTGGCTCTTTTATCTTGTCTACATGCCCTTCTGTAGACATATCATTGTCCTGCATACATGAGTTATCCTCAAAGAACTATAACTTGTTGGGCGGACTAGTCCAAACAAAATTATATAATCTATAATTTTTTGAGTGCCATATCGTCCACAACAATTACAATGGACATATGCATATATCTCGTGTTTGTATGATTCATACTGTCTATCTGCACCTCCATAGACATCTCTTCCACCTACATAAATTCGGTCAAGTCACAATTAGTTGCTATGGAATCGGTTTAATACTTAGGAAACTATTCAATTTGACGTATTTAGTTTTACAATGGACTTCTCTGTAGTCTGCACGTTCGCCTCATCTATCGTGTCCACATGACCTTCTGTAGACATATCCTCCCCCTACGTACATGAGTTATCATCAAAAACTAATACTTGTTGGGCGGACTAGTGCAAGATGCAGTGTTTAGGCTATTTGGAGTCTCTAATTTTGATGTACCTTCTCGTCCCCAACAATCTCTAAGTTTGCATCACTACAGTTGTCTAACTTTGCTTGGTTTGAACTTACCATAGGAATTTCCACGTCATGCACACTTGTTGCCTAGATGTTCTCCATGGGGTTTTCAGTGGGCGTGAGTCGAATAAATATCATAATGATTACATGAATTAAGATAAGCTACACCCAAGAAACGTGGTAGAACAATACTATAAGTTTAACTTACACTAACGTCTCTGATTAGTTGGCTTACATTAATGTCCCTTTCATCTTCAGTAGGCATAATTATGGTCTGAACAACAAAATTTGTTGGAAGAAGTTGGTATAAGGTGACGCTAACGAAAGTATTTGTGAAGGGTGTAATTATATAAGACGAGCAATATAAAAACATGTCCAGCCGTCTTCTCTACTATTTCACTTTCGTCCATTTTTCTGCTGATGGACATGTCCTCGACCTACACATATCAATATCATGGAAACATGTTCAATCTTTAAAAAATGTTGCACGATTAGGCATCAAAAATATGTACGTATTTCCACAAATAGTGTGAGGCATACATTTGTTAGATTTTTGATAATGTGTTCGTCTACGGCATTTTCTGTAGAGATATCCTCTGTCTGCCGTTTTGTAAGTCATTGATAACTGTTGTTGGAAGAAGTTGGTATAAGGAGACGCTAATGAAAGTATTTGTGAAGGGTGTAATTATATAATATGAGAAATATACAAACTTGTCCAGCCATCTTCTCTACTATTTCACTCTCGTCCATTTTTATATTGATGGACATGTCCTCGACCTACACATATAATTATCATGGAAAAATGTTCAATCATTAACGAATGTTGCACAATTAGGCATCAGAAATATGGATATATGTCCACAAACAGTGTGAGGCATACATTTGTTATATTTATGGCATACATTTGTTATATTTGTGATTATGTGTTCATCTACCGCAACTTATGTAGACATATTCTCTGTCTGCTCGTTTTGTAAGTCATTGATAACTGCTGCAACGTCGGGATACTCGATAAAGAGTGATATGTCAACAACTTCTTCATCCTTGCAGTCTCTCGGTCTTTGAGATGTTGTATTCTCTTAACTATTGTCAACCGAAATATGAGGCGACATCGGATTATCGCATTTCTCTTGACTTGTGAACTTGCCACCTCTACGCACTTCACTAATAATCTTGTCAAGTAGTTCGTCTTTCGTTATTGAATTTTCAACCAAGAAAATGTATACTATCTTCTCCTCTAGCGAAGTAGACAACTTTTCAGTGTGAACTGCTAGAATGTCCTCAACAATCCTATGGATGGCTGCAACATCCAAACTTCCTTCATCTTTTGTCTCTGGTTCAACTGATGGACAACTTTTTTGTGTGGCTAATTCCCTTTGCCCTTGTATGTCTCAGGCATATCTTGAACTTTTCTTCGCACTTTGTTGACCTTTTTTGTCTTCTTCACGTTTTGAACTTTGATCTCTTCCATGCCTATACGATCAAAATCTAAACAATCACTTCGCCACATGGTCTTCTTAAATTTAAATTAACTAGCAATCAAACTTTCCATGTATTGAACAAATTTGTCAACCACCTCGTCAGGCCACTCCTCAATCACACTATTGTATAGCTGGTCCTTTACAGTTAGGAATGGATGAACCTGAATTTGTGTGTACGAGAAGTGTGAATTAACTGTATGGACATAAATTAGAATGCGCAAACTAGAATGTTGTCCAACTCACAGTGGACATGTTTTCAACTTTCATGATATTCGTGTTGTAAAATGTCTGGCACATTGGTAGACTAAGAATGGACTCATGTGTGAAATCGTGGTCACCGTCTTCAGTTGAAGGCCGTGGCTTCACAAACTCAGGGATAGCATCGAAGAAAAAAAAATAGAGAGAAGGGCTGAAACCATGAATCGCTGTATGAGACTGATTAAGCTTCTTTCTCACTTTATCCAAACTGTCACATTGGTCGCCAAATTTTACCATCTCTATTGTAATGGGAACGCTTCACGCCCCCATGGGAAACTCTCAAAAGCTTCTAAATCCTTGACCATCTCAACAACCTTGCTCCTAACTTTAACCGGTTTTGTATTGCACAACAAAATACCCTCCACTATGACGATGAGCGCAAGCCGAATCCTTTTCCATGATGGCATTTTTTGTCCACTGGAAACCTCTTATCAGTTTTTAACCATCCGATAATATCTTTGATGTACAAACTATGTTTTGTCTTCGAGATAAGTGTGTTCCAATATGGATTGTTGGGATCTTGTGGTGTTTATAATCTCTCTAAGACGTTTGGTTCTCGATACGAACTCCAAGGAAGACCAGTTATGATGCCAATTTCACGGAGAGAAAACTGAAATGGACATCCTACAAATATAAATCATAGCTCGTATTTTTTCCCCATTTACTAGTGTTCTACATAGCATTTGATGGACAAGTTTCCCAGAAAATGTTGTCTTACCAACCGGAGTCGTGAACAGTGGACCAAAAATAGATGCCCGCAAGTAATCAAGATCGGAGGTGCCTTCTAATGCCTTTAAATATAATTTATAATTACTAATTTAATTTATAATTTTCTAAAAGTTAGTTAATTTAATTTTAACTTATACTTTATCTTAGAAAAATCTAATTAATCAACCTAAACACTAAACCCTAAACCAAAATCACTTTCCAATACAACTATTATTTAACATTTTCATAATTTATCCAAAATCAACCTATATCAACAAATTTCCAATAATTCAACAAAACCCTAAAAATCTAAAAATTTCCAAAATCAACACCAAATCAACAATTCTAACATTTTCAACCCTAAATCAATAACCCTACCTGGACAATCCTAACAATTCTAACAAACACCTAAACAATTATGGTTTCTGTTTTTATATCGGACTTACTGACGGATAACCAAAAAATTGAATTTTCGCATGTTTCCAATTTTTTGGGGAATCTGAAACGCGCCAAAATTTTGGGAATTCTGACGGATTACTGATGGATCCGTCAGAAATTACTGACGGATTCCTGACTGATAACCCTACATCCGTCAGAAATCCGTCAACAATTATGAAATATGATTTAGAGATTGATTTAGGGTTTTGATTAAAATGATTACTGATACTCATATATATGAGTGATTAGGAATTCATGTCCATACTGTGTTAGTAATTACATTCAGTTGACAATTCATAAATGTACGTTTTGCGTTTCCAAACTTCAGGGTTTAAGATCATATATTGTTACAAACACTTTCGAGTATTAAACATGTTTTTATGAAATTTCTTTTTAAGATTGATTATAAGTATGAAACATGAATCACCTCATATATTAATATGTTTACTATGATTTTTAACATTTTTTAAATTAAAACTCTAGGTTTTAGGGATTCAAAACATAAATATGTAATTACATATATATATATATATTGTATATATATATATATATTGTTGGAATCCTTACGGAATTTGTAGGATCCGTCAAGATTCTGTCAGTAATCCCAAATTAAAAAATATATATATATTAATATGATTTGATAAATATGTTTTGTCAATGTTAATATGGTTTCTAAGAAGCATTTTTAGTTTTTGAGTTGTAAATTTTTAGTAATTTTCTACTAACTCGCAATTTTTTTAGAAAATGTCTACATAAAAATATGGTTACACATAATATACAGAAAATGAATACATTACAAACTGTTCATAAATATTAAAAAGCATAAAAATCTAATTGGAAGGCGATGAATAAGCTGATGGATCAGAATTCGCATCATCTTCAAATTCATAACCACACTCGTCATCAACGTCATGTATACCGACATTCAAATCCCCAAACGTTGTGAAATTCACCACTAGATTGACACCCATAGAAGGCTTAATCTCAGCTAAAGAACCATTTCCCAAAGGTTGTAGGGGTTCACGCTCTAGAACGCCTTCTATCATATGGCGAGGATTTACTTGTGTCACCGTTACCCAAGGCTCGTTCATACTTCTAATGCGTGGGCACGTAATGTAAGAGACCTGCAACATTTGTAAATATAAATCCGTTAGACAAATATAATATATATTTATATAAATTCAGTAAATACCGAGATTATATATGATCCGCTGGTGTGGCGAGAATGAAAGGATTATATTTTTCAAGTTTCCTACATGAGTTGATCGAAGTCAGGCCAAACTTATCTACTTTAACACCTCTACCATTAATTGGATCATACCAATCACATATGAAGACAACACATCTCAAGTTCAAGATCCTTGGGTAATGGACCTCTAATATCTCTTGAAGAATGTCGTAGTACACAACATCTCTGAAAGACGATGAAAACCGTGATCTAAGGTCATCTCATCCCTATCTAAGGCGTTAACCTTGAAAGAGAATTCCCTCGTGCAATACCTCCGGTATGACGTAGCAATGCTGTTTGGCCCTGTTGCGATATCGAGTAACCAAGTTGGAAATATTCGACCGTTAGATGTTGCCCCTCGAACCTATATTTACATATAGATTAAAAATTAGAATTTTGAAAAATATATTACTTCTAATTGTATTAAATAAACCACTTACATAATATTGCAACCAGTGAATGAAATCTTCTTGTTTTAGAGCCTCTACTTCGTCTTCAAATTTATCCGATAAATCACCACGGACAACTGCCTTGTATAACCTACAAAAGTTGAAATTAAACAAGTTATGTAAACTATATGTATAATCAAAAGTTTAAGATGTTTAACGTATTGAACTTTTACCTTTCATATTCGAACATATCCTTGCAATTATTGAGGATATACATGGGATGTTCTCCACCGTTGTCATGTCGACTTGTTCTACGGATTTTTGTCGGAACATCTCTTCGAAAGTAATATTGTGCAAAATTTGCAGTTTTTTCGTTGATGCTCTGTGATACAACAGAACATCTAAGTTATCACTACAAGAAAAAGTCTCATTGATAGCACACGATTAACGCTATAAAAGGCCT
>OVBE01001645.1:461-35202 GCA_900406425.1 Iberis pinnata
TGGTTTCCCTAGGAAACCCTAAAACCTAACTAGCGAACTACTCAGACATTGATATGCAATAATAAATCAAAATCAAAGAAGAACTCATAATTGAAATTAAAATAGAATAGATATATAAAACTGGGTTCAAAATTTTTTTCTCCAAATACAGGTTCAGGAATTCAGTCTCCCAGTAAAAGCTCTCAAAAAGTTTGCAAAAGTAAAAGGTAGAATAAAATAACCTAAGCCAACATGCTTTTATAGTTTAGAATAATAAAAATAGAAAATAGGAAAAAGTGGGATAAGTTGAGGACTTTGCTATAAAAATGGAAATTTGCTTCAAAACTCGCAGGCTCGATGGACCGATCGGTCCAGGCCCAGACCGATCGGTCCGTCTTCTCCTGACCACTATGGACCGATCGGTCCAAGTTCAGACCGGTCAGTCCAAAGTTTCTGTTTACTTCGGATATTCAGACCGATCGGTCCAAGGGTGGACCGATCGTATCTTGACTTCAATTCTTCAGTTTTATCGATCTGATCTCAGATCGGTTCTTCAATTCTTAATTTAGTCAGATTCCATCCAAATATGTAGCAATTCAGCACATTTGATCCAAATTGACCCGAACACCTGAAAGTCTTAGAAAGATCCAATTTTACAAAGAAAGAGCTCAGATAATACAAGTTTAGCAGACATAAATGCCCACTAAAATGCATTAAATCTGAGTAATATCAGCAAGCAATTCTATTGTTAAATTCTTTACCAAACAAGTTTTATCATCTCAAGGAAATTCTCAAGTATGGTAAAGAAACACTAAGTCTTCGAGAAGTTACAGCCTCAGCAAAATCAAAAGGAAGGGAGTTTATGGATGGTGGAAAAGGAAACAAGACATAGGTAGAGGGCTTGTTCGTCTCAAATAGAGGAAGATCGAAAACCAGAGAGCAAAATCAAATAGAGGAATATCAGAAACCAGAGAGCTAGATTCAGGGTGTACATATCACATTACACCAAATAAAGACCTATTTTTTTGATCTAGATGAGTTCAAAGGAGGCAAGGTTCTAATGGCATAATTGACAATCCTGATGGATCTTGTGTTATTCTAATATGAGTTAGATATATGCAAACAATGGGGAAAAACATCTAATTTCCTATGGATGTCTTGAGACATCAGATTGCAAATATGAAGGGGAAGATTTTAAAATCCAATATTACATAAAATCAGATGGAAGAATGGTGCTAGTTGAAATATACAAGAACGAATTGTACTATTTAGAAGGTAAAGTCACTTTGGCATAATCAAATTTAGTAAAAGGAATAGTTGACAGTACAAGCAAATGACACTCCAAACTTGATCATATGATTCAGAAGCAGATGCAAGTTTTGGTTAAAGAAGGATATCTTCAAGCAAAGAATATTAAGACTTTGGGGTTTTGTGAAACTTGTGTTTTGGGAAAGGCTCATAAAAAAAGTTTTGCAAAAGGGAATCATAGCTCTACAGGAATCCTAGAATATTTTCATTTAGACTTGTGGGGTTCACCAACTGTCATACCAAGCCTAGCAAAAAATCAATACTTCATAACCTTCATAGATGATTACAGTAGAAAAGTCTGGATTTACTTTTTAAAAACTAAAGATGAAGCTTATGTGAAATTCACATAATGGAAAGTGCTGGTGGAAACATAAACAGGAAAGAAGCTGAAATGATTGAGAATAGAAAATGTCTAGAATATCGTAACAATCGTTTTGAAACTTTGTGTAAAGAAGTCGGGATTAAAAGACACATAACTTGTACTTATACGCCGCAGCATAATGGAGTTTCAGAGATAATAAACAGAACAATGATTAAAAGGTGAGGTGCATGTTATCCGAAAGTGGAATGGAAGAAAAGTTTTGGGCAGAAGCTGCCTCAATAGATGTGTATCTCATGAACAGATCACCAAGTTCAACCATTGAGTTTAAGGTTCTAGAAGAATTATGGTCAGGAAATAAACCACATATTAACCACTTAAGGAGGTTTGGTTGTGCATCATATGTCCATGTAGTACAATCAAAGATAAGAAAGGTTATTTGTGGGATACCCACAAGGAACAAAGGGTTTCAGAGTCTGGATTCTAGAAGACAATCAGTGTATCATAAGCAGGAATGTGATTTTTCATGAAGAAGAAGTTCTCAAAGATAGAGCTGAAGAAAGAAGATAATCATATTCAACAAAGAACATAATCAAGAAAAAGGACAAAGGGAAGAAGGTTTCATCCGCACCAGAATTGATACAAGGTCCAACATATTCAAACTTTGAAGAATACTCGGATTCAGGTGGAATTAATCAAGATTAGATAGATCAACCATCATGTTCCGGTGGAGAAAATTCAGAACAGAGTCACAATGAACAGAACATTTCAGACTCAGACATAGAAGAAGTGGCAGAAAATACTCAAGTACAAGAAGAGTTAGACAATTAATTACCTATTAGCTGGAGACAAAGCTAGAAGAGTAACTAAGGCTCCCTCAAAGTATGATGACTTCGATGTAGTTTCTTATGGCTTGTAAGTTGCTAAAGATATTGAAATCGATGAACCTAGTTCTTATGCTGAATCTATGAGGAGCAAGAACAACAAAGACTGGAAAGAAGCATGTGTAGATGAGATGAATTCACTGAAAAAAAATTCTATGTGGGAGATTGTGAATAGACCAACTAAGAAAAGATTCATAGGCTATAAATGGGTGTTCGAAAGAAAACCAGGAATTCCAGGAGTTGAACAACCTAGATTTAAAGCTGGACTAGTTGCTAAATGATTTTCACAAGTTGAAGGAGTGGATTATACAGAAGTATTTGCACCAGTGGTGAAACATGTTTCAATCAGAATTATGTTATCCTTAGTAGCCAATGCAGATTTAGAACTGGAACAATTAGACGTGAAGACAACATTCCTAAATGGTTATCTAGAAGAACAAATCTACATGGAAAAGCCTAAAGGTTTCAAAGGAAAAGAAGATAAAGTTTGTTTATTAAAGAAATCTTTGTATGGATTGAAACAGTCTCCTAGACAGTGGAATAAAAGATTTGATAAGTTCATGAAGGATGAGAAGTTTGAGCAAAGTTTATATGATCAGTGTGTCTACATGAAATGTTCGAAAAAAGAAATTTTGGTCTATCTATTGATATATGTTGATGAAATGCTTGTAGTTTCAAGAGATTTGTCTGAAATTCAGAGGTTGGAGAACAATTTAATTAGGGAATTTGAGACAACAAATTTGGGAGCAGCTACAAGAAAATTGGGAATAGGTATTATCAGAGACAAACAGAAAGGAACTCTAAAACTTTCACAAGCTAACTACTTAAGAAAAGTTTTGAAAGTGTTCAATATATTAGACTGTAAACCAATAACAACTCCTATTGGTTCTCAATTCAAGTTAAAAAGCTTAAGTGAGGAAGAATTAGAAATTGAATTAGAGGAAATGGCAAAGGCTCCATACGCAAGCGCAGTGGAAAGCCTTATGTATGCCATGGTTGGCTCAAGGCCAAATTTAGCACACTCAGTTGGTGTGGTTATTAGTTTTATGTCTAAATGTGGTCGTGATCATTGGAAGGCAGATAAATGGATTATGAGATATTTGAGAGGTTCATATGAATCTAGTCTAACATTTTCAAAAGGTGCAAGTTTTAAAGTGGAAGGTTACTGTGATGCTGACTATGCTACATATCTTGACAAATGAAGATCTATAACAAGTTATATTTTTCAAGTTGGAGGCAACACAGTTAGTTGGAGATCGAGACTCCAACATGTCATCGCTTTCTCAACTTTAGAAGCAGAATATATGGCTTTAGGTGAAGCAACTAAAGAAACTATATGGTTTAAAGGGATGGTTGAGAGTTTAGATTACAATAAAGATAAAATTACAAGTTATTGTGATTCATAAAGTGCTCTTCATCTAGCTAAAAATGAGGGTTTTCACAAAAGAACTCAGCACCTTTCAGTTAAGTGAAATTTTATCAGAGACTCAATCACAGATGGAAACACTTCAGTTTTCAAGATTCATACTAGCCTAAATCTAGCAGACTTACTTACCAAGTGCATACCTTTTAAGACCCTTGAAAAAGGGTTGTGTGCGCTGAAGATAATGGCTTGAGGCTTCCTGGCCTCATCTGTGTGGTGGTCTTCTCATGTTCTTCACCTCGCAATTATTTCAGAAACAGGAAAGAATCAGTGGGTTTTGTTTCAGTTGGTTTCAGTCAGAATCGAGTATGTGGGTTTCTACCAGCAGTAAGTTTAAATATGAAAAACATAGTTTTTTTGAGCTTACCAGCTTCTGAGGTTTCAGTTTCATCTCTCTCTGCTACTAATTTTTTCATTTTCATCTTCAGAGGTTGTCTCAAAGTACATGTATGCAAAGAATAGTGAATTGGTTAGTAGGTGAAGAGTTACCATTATGTGTGATGAAAAGTGAAAAAGGTAAATCAAAATTCTACCTTTTGAGTTTTCTTCATATCCATGCTTTATCTCTTCACTTACGAAGTTCCAGGTGTCATGCATGTCGAAGTTGATTTTGGATCTAAAGATTGTTCGTCTTTATGGTACTAAAGTTAACTCAGATCTCGGTTCATGCAAGGAAGAAAAACTAGTCAGATCAGTATCATTTGTTGTTTCACAAAAGGAAAGAAGAAAAAAATGAAGCGGAAGCTTTTACCCTCTCTCGGTGGTGATCTTCAAATGTTTATGAAATTTGATGATCAACACACATGAAAGAAAAAAGAAGAAAGAGTTAGTCAGAGATGAGTTTCATAAAACCAAGAAGTTGAAAGGTCAGAGAGGAAATAGGGAGTTCTGAAATCTTACCGGTTAAAGCTTCTGTCTTGATGGTTTGAATTTGTTGATAGAGAAAATGTTGGTCATGGTAACGCAGAGGAAGGGTGTGGCCGGAGAGACTGTATGTTGTGAGGAATTGCCGTTTTCGGTGAAGTGTGATAGTGAGAGGAAGAGGCAAGAAATTTTAGGTCAAAATGAGCTAAGGTGGATAGTTAAAAGCTTATATATCTCAGCATTTTGGACCTACTTTGGGCTGCGTCTGGGCCTACAAAAGTTAAGAAGAATGGTTCAGGCATTGGGCTTTTAAAATTCAATTCTAGTAGAGCCCAAGTCTGTTATGGAGTTATATAACAACATTAACAAACTCCCAAATAGCTAATCTTCGATCTCTCTATGATTCGGATCAAGGAAGCGCCATTGGAGGATCTTGGAGCTTCAAGACTCTTCTGCATCATCCCCGATCCAATATTATCTCTTGATCAAGTCTTCGATTGTTTCTCTTCCTTTATTCACTAGCCAAATCTGTACAAAGTATAAAGATTAGACTAGATAGATTGATCTTGTAATTGCTATATATTCTTTGTGTTTCTAAGGCACAATCAGATAGTGGATTGGAGAGGACAGTTTCTCCTCTATATGTACCTTAAATGGGAACTGGGTGAACAAAAAATTGTGTCAAATTATAAAAATCAAGCGTATAACCAGAAAAACTAACACATGGCCATGTTAAAATGTTCAAAATCTCTGAAACCTAATCGTTTCTCTTCTCTTTAAGAAACCCAGTCTGGTCTTCGCCATGAGAACCAATGCATTGATTTGCTATTATTGCCTTTACTCCACCAATACCTTGTTAAAATCTGTTCAATCTCCTCATATGTACCCATATGGAGTTTGAAACAATTCATGGTGTAGATTGGAAAATTCATATGAAGAATTCAATTACATAAGCATTACGTAAACACTTAGATATACAAGTCATTATATGATAGTGCACCTTCCAAGCCGTAGCCGTTATTTCTTGTTGCATATTTTGGATTCACACACGAGATGATTCTATAAATATAGTCAGTGTTGTAAATCATCCCAAAACAAGAGCAACCACGAGAGTTGTAAATCCACGAGAAATTTCTTGAGTTTAAAGTTTTTGTATAAAAGAGTTTGTAATCTCGTTCTTTACTATTATTGAGAGTAATAAAAATTTTCTTTTCTTATATACCATCGTAAACGGACCCTTAATCCTCAACAACTGGTGTCATAGCCATTGAGTGATTAAGTTTACGTTTGTTAAGTTTTGGGTTCTTTCAAAAGTTGCTCGGAATCGAGATACAATAATACGGTTGTGTACGTCTCATCGAAAGGATCAATTTGGTATATTCGAACGACAAAATCGGTCATCGAATACTATCGTACGAGCTACAAAAGAATTGTGAAGAAAAAAAAAGAATTGCATCTCTCCTGTCCGCAGAAGATAGAAGAAAATTATTGCAAATTTTTAATTTATTAAAATTTGCATTTTGGTCCTTCAATTTTTGAAAATTACAAAATTCACTTGTAATTTTTCAAAATTTGATTTTGACCATAGAAGTGTGTATTTTAAGATTTTCGATCGTTCTGGACATAATGGTATTGCCCACTTTTCAAGATTTTTCTCCGATATATTGGAAAGATAAAAATGACCACGGAAGAGTCAACTTCATCTGTCGGGGCTATGATTATGCGCACGGCTATAAACTACACATTGTGAAAACCTCGGATGGAAGATTTCCTCTGTTGTAAAGACCCTTTTGTTCCAATAGAGCTGATGGGTATCAACCCTGAGCTGCCCAAGTCGTTGGAGTGGAAGAAGATGAATAGAAATACTATTGGTTGTGGACGCTCTAATCCACAAAGTAAAATTAGTAACTTGATCACAATGAAGAGTTCGATGATTTTAGTTTAATAAGGAAAATACACACAACACAAATTTATATGAAAAAAAGATTTTATTGATTCCTGCTAGACCGGGTACACTTGTGATTACAAATAACTTCGTGAATATGATTAGAAATTGGGCAAGCGATCCTCTCTTTCTCCTTTTCTCTTCCTTTTATCTTGTTTCGATCTGGTTCGAGCTCCCCCATCTTTCGCCATTATGTTCTGATTTTCTTGGGTAGTTCCTACTATCTTGGTGTATTCCTAAGAATCCGGAACCGTCTAGACTTGGTCACTATGTGGTCGGGCTGCGTCTATATCCTCCTAGGTTAGACCACACATTGGGTGCTCAGCTGTCCTTTTAATGTACTCAGGTAGGTTGCTCTCTTAGCTAGTCCTTCTATGTTTGACACATGCTGAATCGACATGGGAAATGGTACTAGCTAGGATGAAATCATGCTGAGGGGTTTTCGACCCCAACAGATTAGCCCCCAGGTATCCCTGTGAGCTTAACAAGTTGGGTAACCTCTGATGGATCATGTAGTTAGCTCTCAGCAGGATTTTGACTTGCGAGTTTTGCTTGCAAATTACTCCCAAAAAGGGAAATAATATGACTTGATAATGATATTACTTCTCTGAGAATCGCTCTTGGGCAAAGCATTTACCGTTCTCGCCCTTCTGGTTGTTGGGATTTTGGTTGATTTCCCATGGGGTTGATTTAATCGATTTTCATGGAGGAGGTTATGATTTCAGACAATATAAACATTATAAATCCCAACAGTCTCTTAGATTCTCTACGTCATTTGGGATCATTTTGCTTGTTTCAAAATTTCAAATTCGAAAAAGTAGGCGAGTTGGTCATCATTACTCTACAAAAGCAACTCGTCACTCCGGAGACAGTTATTACTGTCTCTCTCTCCTTCAAGTGGGCGGAACCGCTTCTCTCCAATTCATTTCTAACTGCCATTTCTCTCTTTCCATGACGTTACAAAGTAAAACTCATTCATGTCTTATCTCTTAAAATTTCTACTAGGGTTTTCAATTTCTCTCCCGATTTTCATCTCTACTGTTCGGATTCCTTTTGATCTTCCTCGGCTTTCTTCGTCCCTTCCTCTTTCTTCTCTAATTTCTCCTCCATCTTGGATTACTTATTATGTCGAAACAACTCACCCTCCGTTCCCGGAGTAGGAGTTATTCGTTGCATCTTGCGGCTAGTGTCAGCATCAGGACGCCCATAGTCTCTGGCACAAAATCCAGGGCGGATACGGCCCCTTGGATTATGAGTTTCTCTGTCTCTCTCTCAACTATCTCGTATATGGCGTTGATTTGGGAACAATTTGATTTCCCTTCCGATATCAGATTCCTCATACCCGAACCTGGTCAATTTCTGGACAATCCCCCACCTGGCTTTGTTACCGTCTTCAAAATCTTCTTCATAATCTGCGGATTATGTTTTCCAATCTCGGAATTGCTGGTCCGGTATGCATGCCGTCGGGGAATGCCCTTGTGCCAACTAATACCCAAAGGGATTTGGCATGCAATCTTCTTGATGATTCAAGTGAGGGAAAATGGGTTTGAGCTGTTTTGTGACATGCTCGAGGAGGCTACTTACATCAAAAGGGGACCAAAAGGCAGCATGTGGTATCTCGCGAATAAGCCCAACCAGGGGCTTACAACTGGAAAAACCCCGAAGGATGAAACCGACTATGATCGATTTTATTTCTTTCTGGAAGTTAATCACCTGTCTTTTGGCACGAAGGGTCCTGGCGATCTACAGACATGGTGGACCAGAGAAATCTGTGTGGATCGCTTTGAATCTTTAAACCACTTTTCATTTTTCTATTTCCCCTCTTTGATTTGAGTTGATATCGCTCTAATGCTCTTATCCATGTTGCTGCTGATGATTTATCGATATAATTGACTTTGCTTTCAATTTTCTACCAGGTCCGCATATAGCCCAGGTCGAGAACCCTTCTCCTGAGTATTTGAAGAATTGGAATCTTCTAGCAAACAATTGGCTGAACAACTGGAGCACCTTTGACGGGGAGAGAGTTTCCCACAACTAGCTTCCATTGGGGCCTCTTTCTGAATCATCCTCAAGTAAGCATCTGAGCAATTTTTTTTTGTTTATCCAAATTATGTGACATTCTCCAAACGGCTTTGTGCAGGTACCCCATCTTTGTGCATGTCCGTTGCAATGAAGAATCCAACGCCTTATCGCGAAGCTCGCAAACTGAAAAATTCTCAGGGTGTATCCGGCTCGGTGAATCCTAACATTACCGAGGAGGTAAAAACATTTAAGGAGTAGCCCCCAATGGTTGTGGACCCTATTAAAGTTTTTGATTTGTCACGTGGTGACTCTTGTCAAGAAAAAACTATAAGTTACGGGAAGAAAGTGTCTCGTCCTCCCCCTCTGCGCTGCAGCTCTCGGCACCTCGAGGCTCCGGTCGAAAAGAAAGCTCGTACCCAAGAGCCATCTCCAGTCGGATCCCATGATTATGGCGGATTCTCATCCAGCTTCACCTGGTCGAACCAGTCCTCCATTGTAGAGGAGGAAGATCTTTGCGCCGAACTGGTGTCTAAGCTCCGTCTAGGCAGGCCTAAAGTGTACGACCACGGGTCACTCCCGGTGTAGAGTGAGTATGTCTAATGGGCTCGTTCCCATGTTGAGGTATGGATATTTACTTACTACTGGTTCTGCGCTTTGACTTGGTTTTTTTATTTGACCAAAATATGTCTTGTTATTCTCAGACCGCAGCTCTAGCGAATCGATTGGTGGTGATGCTGGACGATGAGCTCAAGAAGGCGAAAAGGAACTCATGTGTTGAGTTGGTTGCTGATGCGACAGCTCGGGCTGATAAGGCCATTGCTGAGTTAAAGGTTGCAGTAGGGAGGGTGGAAGTGCTGACGGACGAAAATGGTTAGCTAAGAGCTGAGGTTACAGAGCTGAAAAATCTGAGGAAGAGAGACGCCGAGCGGTTGAACGAAGAGGTAATCTATTACGACAAAGTCAAGAAAAAGCTGAAGGACGAGGTGGGTAGTATGGCCTATAAGTTGGCGTCTGTTCTTGCGGAGGTAGATGAGCAAGTTACGCAGAAGGTAAATGATAAAGAAGACAAACTGAATGCAAGGTTTGCGAGGAGGATGGAACGTGTTAAGGGGAAGTTTAAAATGAGAGGGTTTACTAGGAGAAGTTAGTGCAAGTGGAGCAGATTAAAGGTAACTTGGAACTTATTGAAATCTTGCTCCGGGAGGAGAAGACGTTAGAATCTAAAAAGAGAGACCTGGAAAGGGATTTGGTGGGTTTTAATGAGGAGATGAGGATGCTCAATTTCAAGGAAATGGACATGGAAAAGGATTGGGTAGCATCTCTAACCGGATCCAATTTAAGTGAGCCTTCTGAGCCTAATACGATTCAAGGGTCTCAAACCCTATGGCACAAACCTTCCAGTCATTAAACCGGCTGAGGAGGCTGTAGTCAAAGCGGAGAAAGATAGGATTTTTGCTGGGGGGACGGTGGGTGATGAGGCTGCTAAGGAGATCAATGTTAATGCAGGTGGGGCACTTGATAAAGTTGTGGAGGTTGTAGTCTGCATCGGGGAGCCTACGACCATCGCAAGGGAGGAAGCCCCAGGGGAAATGATGGTGACCTGGCTAGAACGAGCTAAATGTTTAAGGCGTCCTCTATCTTTTCTCCTTTAGTTTCCTTTAAAGTTTATCTGAATTTGAACATGGTGCCTAGGGAGGCTTTTATCCAAACTGTTTGATTTTCTTTTAACTTGGTTGAACTTTAAGTTTGTTTAATTCGTATGAGTATTTGGGCTTACATCTTTGCGCACATTAGGATATTTGGACTTTGTCCTTTGCGCGTTACTTACATACGCTTATTTTGGGCTGGCCCGAGTTGGGTCTTTACCTAGGTGTTAGCATGTTTGTTTAAATGATTCCTTAGATGTTTGCCTGGCAGTAACCGCATGCTCGTTATCTAGTTTATTGTCCTACAGTAACGTTCTTATTCGAGAGATCGAATGTTAAATGAGCGATAGGTGTTCTAACCTTTAAGAGTTTTGTGATTCGTTTCAATGCATTATTGCGAGTTGGGGCTCGACTTTAGCGCTCACTCCTTGCTGAGGGTTGCTCAGGCTAATACCCACTGGGAGTGTGCGTTGTGTTGTATGACTGCCAGGTCGTACAACGTAGTTTGTGTAGATAATTGTTTTATTTTGAATAGTATATTATAGGAAAAAAGGAAACTAAAGTATTGGATCGTTTAACCGGTGTAAAGAACGTGTTGGGTAGGGTGTGGTATTCTACCCTTGATTTCGTTGGAATATTGGCAAACATGATAGGCGGAATCGATAGAAAATGTTGTGGGTTGTTAGTGGGAGTGTAAGCTGCCTGGGTGGTCCTTTTTGCGGGCTGAGGTGCAGGGACGGTGGCTTCATATTCGGACCATGTCTTGTGGGATTGCGAGGAGCTCCCAGTTGGGTTGGAGTGTAGAGGACAAATACATCTCCCCAATTTTTTGAGAAATTTGATAAAGAAAGGGTTGGGCGGGTTGGATAGGAGTGCAAAGGATTAATACCTCTCCCCATATTTTGAGAAAAATTGATAAGGAAAGGGTTGGGCGAGCTGGGTAGAAGTACAAAAGACAAATACATCTCCCTCATTTTTTGAGAAAAATTGATAAGGAAAAGGTTGGGCGGGCTGGGTAGGAGTGCAAAGGAAAAATACATCTCCCCCTTTTTTCAAGAAAAATTGATAAAGAAAGGGTTGAGAGAAAAACAACGATAAATTAGTTTAAAAATTTAGCTAAACTCCCTAAACAGAGTTGCCTACGTACCCTTGAGGCGAAGATCAAGTCTTGGTCGTAGTTCACTGGATTGGATAAAAAATGCGTAAATAAAAACAATGAAAATATAAATCGCTAAGTCTTAACAGAAGAATTTCTTCAAATGTTGGGAGTTCTAAGGGTGTTTCTCCTCGTTCCCGTCTGCGTCTTCCAATTCGTAGACTCCTGATTTAATGATTTTGGTAATCTTGTACGGCCCTTCCCATCTGGTTCCTAGCTTTCCTGCATTCTTCTCTGCCCTTGCGGGAAAAACTTCCCGTAGTACCAGCTCTCCCTCAAAGAATCATTGCTTCTTGATTTTTTCGTTGTAGAATCGTGTTGCGGCATTGTGGTAGTTTTGTAGGCTTATGGTCGCATGGTCTCTCCTCTCATCAATGGTGTCGGCTATATATATGAGCATTTGGTCATTCTGGTCTGTGTTTTGAGGTGGGAGCTCGCGTCTGAGGCTTGGGACTTTGGTCTCAGCTGGTATTATTGCCTCGGTACCATACACTAGAGCAAATGGGGAATCATTGGTTCCCCTCCAGGGTGTTGTTCGATAAGACCAGAGTATCCCTTCCAATTCTTTGGCCCATATACCCTTTTTCGCGTCCACTCTCATCTTAAGGCCATCCAATATTGTCTTGTTCGCGGCCTCAGCTTGGCCTTTAGCTGTGGATAATATGGAGTCGAGAAAGTTTGGTTTATCCTCATTCGTTTATAAGAATCCTTGAACATATCAAAGTTAAATTGGGGACCGTTGTCGGTATCAATTTCATAGGGGATTCCGTGGCGGCATAATATGTTCTTCCAGGTGAAGGATTCTACATTCTCTAACTTGACCTTGGCAAATGACTCGGCCTCTATCCATTTAGAAAAATAGTATGTTAGGACGATAAGGAAACATTTATGCCTCGACCTGTGCATAGGGCCAATTACGTCCATGGACCATCGCATGAAAGGGTATGGTGATGTGATGGACTGACTGCATCTCTTCAGTGGGTCTGTATATCAATGGTGCATGTTTTTGGTATTTCACGCATTCTAGGCGTGTTGTTCGCAGTCCGTGATCATGGTTGGCCAATAATAGCCGTATCGTTTTATTTTGAATGTCAGCGCCCTGCCGCCTGAGTGATTTTCTCATGCTCCATCGTGGACCTCTCTTATGATCTTCTTTGTCTTGTGTTCGAAAATGCACTTCAGCAGTGGGTGACGTACGCTCCATTTGTAGAGGTTCCCATCCAGTTGGGTATATCTTGGGCTTTTAGTTTTGAGTTTTCTTGTGTCCCATTTCTTTAGTGGTAGGATTTTCTATGTGATGTATGCGAGTATCTCCGTCCTCTAATCTACCTCCACCTCGACCTTGTCTGTTTCCATTAGAACCTCATCTTCTTCGACGTCCTCGGGGTCTGGGTTTGTGTTGTACTCTTTGATTGTGTCATGTACGACGCATATAGCCTTAGGGACAGAGATGATGGGTTTATCAATGGTTTCGACTGGTATGACCCTAGTGGTTTGAGGATCTGTCGTTGATGCTAGGGCGGCCAATGCGTCAACGGGAGTGTTTTCTCCCCTGAGAATTTTGAACAAGTCAAACTCCGCGAAGTCTTTAAATAGATTTTTCACCACATCTAAGTATGCTTCTATCATGTCGTCCCTTGCTTCGTAGTTGCTGCTAAATTGGTTTGCAACAAGCTGAGAGTCGCAATACGCGCTGACTCTTTTCTCCCCGATTTTTGCCGCTATGCACAGACCAGAAATCATCGCTTTATACTCAGCTTCATTGTTTGATGATAAGAAGTTCAGTTAAAATGATTCTTCGATCATCTCCCCTGTTGGGGTGATCATTCGTATTCCTACTCCTGAGCCGTGTTTTGAGCTTGCCCCGTCGACATACAAGGACCATCGCACCTCGTTGAATATGGACGTGATATCTATCTCAAGCGGTAACTCTATCAAGAAATCTGCTAGAACTTGGGACTTTGCGCATGTCTTACTTTTGAATTCTATGTCGTGCTCACTGAGTTCGACAGCCAATTTGAAAATTCGCCCCGACTGTTTAGGAGTGTGTAGAATTGTCCGCAGCGATTGATTAGAATATACGACGATTGAGTCTGATTGCACTATCGCGAGAGGTAGGTTTTCTATTGTCGGGTATCTGGTTTCCGCATCGTCCAGGATTTTGCTAAGGTAGAAAATTGGCTTTTGGTTGCCCAGTTCTTCGCGTACAAGGACCAAACTGATTGCGTACGGTGATACTGCAATGTAAAGATGTAAGGTTTCCCCCTATTGCGGTTTCGACAGGATGTGAGGCGTCATCAGGTAGGTTTTCAGGTCTTTGAACGCCAGCTCGTATTCTTCGTTCCGGATGAATTTTTTGTACCCTTTAGGAGGTTATAAAACGGATGGCACTTGTCTGTTGACTTAGATATGAACCGAGTTAAGATTGCTATGCGGCCAGTCAGCCTATGTACCTCTCTTGTGTTTTTGGGTGATGGCATCCTTAGCAAGGCGTTGATTTTCTTGGGGTTGGCTTTGAGCCCCTTTTGGTCACCAAGTAGCCTAGGAATTCTCCTGAGTTCACTGCGAAGGTACACTTAGCTGGGTTCAACTTTATTCCATAGGTGTTCAGTATTTGGAAACAAGTGCGCATATCACCCATGTGATCGTCTTCATCGGAGGACTTAATGAGCATGTCGTCTATATATACTTTCATTGTTTTGCCTAGCTGTTCCGTGAACATCTTATTGACTAAGCGTTTGTAGGTTGTGTTGGCGTTTTTCAGACCGAAAGGCATCACCTTATAGCAGTAAATGCCTCTGTCCGTAGTGAAAGTAGTTTTCTCCCTATCGTCTGGATACATAAGTATTTGTTTATAGCCGGAGAAGGCGTCCATGAATGAGAACAGTTTGTAAACGGTTGTGGCTTCAACGAGTTGATCAATGTTTGGCCACGGGAAACTATATTTGGGACATGGGGTGCTCAGCTGTCCATTTAATGTACTCAGGTAGGTTGCTCTCTCAGCCAGTCCTTCTATGTTCGACACGTGCTAAATCGACCTGGGAAGTGGTACTAGCTGAGATGAAATCGTGTTGAGGGTGTTTCGACACCAACATTGCTCCAATCCGACAATGGATTTATCACAGTGTCTTTCACCATGTTGCACAAGAGACAGATGCTTATGCCCTCTAGAAGAAGTTGGAAGACATGTACAAGGCCAATACCGCTCGAAACAAGGCCCTACTCATGAGGCGCCTTGTCAATATGAAGCTCAAGGGTGGAAATTTTGTTGCCAAGCATACTAGTGAGTTCCAAAGTCTGGTAAATCAATTATCTTGTGTTGAAATGCCATTTAGAGAAGAAATGCAGTCTCTACTACTCCTTAGTTCACTTCCTGATAGGTGGGAAACACTAGTTGTTACTCTCAGCAATTCCGCTCCCGATAGCAAACTTACCATGACTATGGTTAAGGATGCACTCTTCAATGAAGAATCAAGAAGGAAGGACATGATCACATACCATACTCATGCCCTTGTGATGGAAAATAGAGGAAGATCACAACAAAGTAGTAGCGGAAGATGGAAAAATAGAGGGAAGAGTCGGGGGAGATCATCATATGGTAGGAAACCCACTTATACTTGCAATCATTGCGGTAAAGAGGGTCATATGAAGAAGAATTGCTTCAAATGGCTAGAGGAGAAAAGCCATGACAGTTCTCGATCGAAGAATAAGGGAGGTGAAATGTTAATCACGGTCTCATGTGATATGGCGTTGTGTACCCATGAGGAGACATGCCTTCAAGTCTCAAGAGAAGAAAAAGAATGGGTGGTAGATACTGCAGCGTCCTACCACGTAACTCTCCATAGAGACTACTTCACAACATACAAAGCTGGAGACTTTGGAACAGTGAAGATGGGTAATTCCAGTTCTTCTAAGATAGTAGGAATTGGTGATATCCAAGTAGAGACGAGTATTGGAAGTTTGATAACATTAAAGGATGTCAGACATGTGCCAGATCTTCAGCTTAATCTACTATCAGTTGTATCCCTTGAAAATCAAGGGTATGAAAATCATTTTAGTGGAGGTGCATGGAAATTGTAAAAGGGCGTTATGACAATCTCGAGGACATATTTTGTGGCACGTTTTATAAGACTCATGTGAGGATAAGCATATACAACATCAATATTGTAAAGGAGGCCTCTCAAGATCTATGGCACCATAGACTCGGCCACATGCATGAAAAAGGGTTGATTACCCTAACAAACAAGAAGCTTATCAATGTCAGCAAGAATACCGCATTGGGTTCTTGCAATTATTGTCTATTCTGTAAGAAACATAGACTCTCATTTAATTCCATGTCAACGAAGAGGTCATAGTTTTTAAGTTTGATACACTCTGATGTTTGCGGTCCTATGGAGGTTGAAACCAATGGCGGAAGTATATACTTTCTAATGTTCATTGATGATGCTTCTCGAAAGGTGTGGGTGAATTTCCTGAAGACGAAGGACAAGGTGTATAAGTGCTTCAAGTTATTTCACGTCATGGTGGAACGTGAAACAAGAAAGAAACTAATGTGTCTCCGATCTGATAATGGAGGCGGATATACTTCTAGGGTGTACAATGCATATTGCAGAGCATATGGCATTCGATATGAGAACTTAGTACCAAGCACCCGTCAGCACCATGGCGTTGCTGAAAGAATGAATCGAACCATTATGGAGAGAGCCCGAAGTATGCTCAATCTGGCTAAGCTTCCAAAGCCATTTTAGGGAGAAGTAGTCAACACCGCATGTTATCTTATAAATTGATCACCTACCATACCACTTAATTTTGAAGTTCTAGAGAGAATATGGACGAGTAAGGATCCTACATACTCACATCTTAGAGTATTTGGGTGTGAAGCATATGCTCATGTATCTAAGGAGCTCAGGCAAAAGCTCGATGCAAGAACCATTCCACGCATTTTCGTTGGTTATGGAAATGAAGAGTTTGGGTTCAGATTATGGGATCCTAAGGAGAAAAGGTGATCAGAAGTAAAGACGTGGTGTTTCATGAAAGTTTGACAATATAAGACATTAAAAATCCCATAATGTCGCATAATTCAAATAAAGGTGTTCAAGTTTTAGATGTAGCACCAGAGTTGTGCAAGAAAAATAATGAAGAGATGCCAGAAGAAGCTTCAGCAGAAGATGAGGAGACATGACAAAGTGCATAGCAAGGGGAGCCACAACCCGCCTCACCAGGACCATCGCAAGATAATAATGATGGTAGTTCTTCTCATATGGTACCAACCATTCGAAGATCTGAACAAGGACATATACCATCAAAAAAGTATTCATCATATGAATACTTATTGCTGACTGAAAATGGAGAACCAGAGATTTTTCAAGAAGCTATATCTCATAACGATAAAGATATATAACTAGTTGCAATGAAGGAGGAATTGGAATCCCTCCAAAAAAATGAAACTTATGAGATTGTGGAACTTCCTAAAGGAAAAAAGTAGTGAAAAAAATTGGTGTTCAAGTTAAAGAAGGATGGAAACGGACAAGTGGTAAAACACAAAGCTCGATCAATAGTCAAAGGGTTTAAGAAGAAGAAATGAATTGAGTTTGATGAGATCTTTGCACCAGTTGTCAAGATGACTTCAATCCGAGTTATACTTGTCTTGGCAGCAAGTATGTACTTGGATCTTGAACAGATGGATGTGAAGACAACATTTCTTCACGAAGATTTGAAAGAAGAAATCTATATGCAACAACCAGAAGGTTTGGAGGTTTAAGATGATAAACTCGTGCGCAAGCTATCTAAAATCTTGTATGGTTTGAAGCAAGCACCAAAGCAGTGGAATAAGAAGTTTGACT
The DNA here is from genome assembly GCA_900406425.1 of Iberis pinnata. Lineage (NCBI taxonomy): Eukaryota > Viridiplantae > Streptophyta > Magnoliopsida > Brassicales > Brassicaceae > Iberis > Iberis pinnata. The sequence goes on from OVBE01001645.1 coordinate 17,851, forward strand.
CATGTATAAAGAGTCAAGGCTACAAGAAGACAATTGCAGATGAGTTTGTATACATCAAGAGACTTCAAGACGATACTTTTATTGCTTTTCTACTATATGTAGGTGACATGTTGATCGTTTGAAAAGACACAATGAAGATTAATCAGCTGAAGAAATAACTTTCTAAGTCATTTGATATGAAAGACTTAGGGTCGGCTCAACAGAAACTTGAAATGCAAATCATTCGAGACAGAGAGAATCGCAAGTTATGGTTATCTCAAGAGATGTACATTGAAAGGGTACTTGAGAGATTCAACATGAGTGATGCCAAATCAGTTGGTCTTCCACTTGAAAATTATTTCAAGTTGAGCAAAATAACATTCCCCACATCCAAGGAAGAGATAGGGGAGATGTCAGTAGTGCCTAATTCTTCATCAGTTGGAAGTCTGATGTATGCTATGGTATGCACAAGACCATATATTGCTCATGCAGTGGGGACAGTGAGTCGTTTTCTCTCCAACCCCGAGAAATAGCATTGGGAAGTATTCAAATGGATTCTCAGGTACTTGAAAGGTACCACAAATTTATGTCTTTGTTACGGAGGAGATGATCCAATCTTGGAAGGCTATACGGATGTTGATATGGCTGAAGATATGGATAGTAAAAAGTTTACTTCAGGTTATCTCTACACTTTTGCAAGGGGAGTTTTTTCTTGGAAATCAAGATTGCAGAAGTGCGTCGCTTTATCAATAACAAAAGCATAATATATTGTTGTCGTAGAAGCTGGTAAAGAAATGTTGTGGCTAAAGCGTTTTCTCCAAGAACTTGGAATCAAGAAGAAAGGATACATGGTACATTGTGATAGTCAAAGTGATCTAGACTTAAGCAACAACTCCATGTACCATTCCCGTATAAAAAAATATTGATGTTCTATATCATTGGATACACGAAGTGATTGATCAACAACTGTTGAGACTAGTAAAGATCAATACGAAGGAGAATCTAGCAGACATGCTAAGGAAGGTGGTGACGGTAGATAAGCTACAACTATGCAGAGACATAGTTGGAATGATTGTTCCGAATATGCTTGGAAGGGGAGAATTGAAGAATTCAATTTCCAAACCATATTCAGTTACAAGCTCAAATTAATTGAAGAATCTAATTACATAAGCATTAGGTAAGCACTTACATATACGAGCCGTTATATGTATAGTGCAACGTCCAAGCCATAGCCGTAATTGCTCGTTCACACTTCAGATTCACACACGAGATGATTCTATAAATAGAGAACTTCATTCAGTGTTGTAAATCATCCCAACATAAGAACAACCACGAGAGTTTTAAATCCACGGGGGATTTCTTGAGTTTTAAGTTTTTAAATAAACGAGTTTGTAATCTCTTTTTTTTTCTCTTCTTGAGAGTACTAGAAAATTTCTTATCTCATATATGATCCCAAACGGATCCTTGATCTCCAACACCATAGCAATGGTTTTTAGAAGAATCTCCTTACCAGCATCGGATCACAACCGATGGGACCAACTTTGTGTGGGGGATTGAATTTTGTCAACAATTAAACTGAATATATCTTTCTTTTTGCGACCCCTATCATTATGAATGTCCAAAATGTTCCTCGGTTGAATTTTCACTACAATATTAACTTCATAGCCAAATGTAATTGCAGATTCGTGTAGATTAATGCCGACTAAATGTAAATGGTACATTTTAAATGTTTTTTTGAGAATGATGATTTTCTTTTACCATTATTTTATACTTTTTTTATAGCATTCACTGACCAAAAATATCAAATAAATATATATATATATTACAACTGAGAATAGATTAATACAAAATTTTCATACTTCCGCGATTATACACATAAATCATAATAAAGTGGAGATGTTAAAGGATGATACAGGCCGTTGGATGACAGAACAAGAAGAGTTGGAGAAACGAGTAGTTGGTTACTTTATTCTATGCAAGGGGGAGGGGAGGGGTGGGGTTTGTGAGGTTATGGCATAGTTGGACAATAATATTACAGCTGATGAGGTGGAAGTGGCTATTAAGAATATGGGAAGTTTTAAACCTTTAGGCTCTCATGGATACCAACCTATTTTCTACCAAGATAGTTGGGAGGTGGTAGGGAAATTAGTTATTACGTTTGTTTTGGAGTTCTATAGAAGTGTTGTGTTACCAATAGGAACAAATGATGCATTGGTAGTGTTGTTGCCGAAAGTTTCTAAACAAGAGAGGGTATCGCAGTTTAGGCCTATAAGTCTTTATAATGCCTTGTTTAAGTTGATAACTAAGGTTATGGTTATAAGGCTTAAAAAGGTTATAGCTACTCTTATAGGATCAGAACGATCTAGTTTTATCCTATGGAGGATGGGACTGGATAATATTGTAGTTGTGCAGAAAGCTGTTCATTCTATGCGCAGGAAAAAAAGGAGAGAAATGTTGGATGATGCTTAAGTTGGATTTAGAAAAAGCATATTATAAAATGCAATGAGATTTTTTAGCTGTGACTCTTGTGGATTCAAAGTGTGTGGTGGAGTTGTTGAATTCAGGGGTTAGTGATTGTCATCCCCTATTTTTCTTGGTACGGTTTTGCCAAGAGTTGTTAGTTAGAGACTGGATAGTCAGATTCGTTCATGTATATATAAAATCTAATCAGGTAGCTGACAGTTTAGCTTCTTATGTGTTTTCTTTTCCTTTAAGGTTTCATTTCTTCGAGACAATACATGAGTCTGTTGCTTTATTCTTTGTAGAGGATTTGGTGGAAATATGTTCCAGCAGTCTAATTGTATTTAATTATTCTTTCTTTAATAAATTTGCTTAGAGGTTCTTTGAAACACCCTGACCCACTTTTCTTAAACCCTAGGCGGAAAATTTCAAACCTGGTCAACTCTTAATCGAAACTCCTTAAGGTTTTATATCTTTTTATCTAACGAAACTATACTTGTTTCTTTCCATATACCCGTACTAACAACATGACATATTAATTGTTTTTTTATACATCATACATTCTCATCAATGAATTGGTGTATGTAAATAAACTAGAATTAGCTTAACGCGTACCTTGAAATAAAAGCATGGTGTCAACCTTTTGCTCAGCTCCATTCTGCAACTATCTCGATCAACTATCTTCACCATCTTTCCTTGTTATTTAGTCACGCAAACAACCATCCCCACATGACCAAATAACAAAGATAGATGGGTCGGATATTGGTCCTTCAGTATTATCAGTCCTGGACTCACACCTCGTGCGATCCAACCAGTTACAATTCCAATAGATTAATTCACCGCACCATTCATAACAACATGGCTCTACATGTTTTATATGCTTCGAATCTTATTTCTTAAGCCAAGAAGTTAGACCAGCGAGTCTAGAGTGTCTCTTTAAAATATCAGCCCTAATGGAACTCTTTAGATTGTCCAAACATCGCTTGCCAAAAATCGGTCATATCTGAAACTGTAGTTAACTATGCTAAAACAGTTCGTAATCCTAAACATATCTCCAATTCTAAGCGTCCACTTTTAATCCCATTTTTGAATCGAAACTAAGCAGTTTCATGAATATCACCAAAAAATTTCATCATGGTTAGACATGTCTTGACCTCCCAAACGTTACCTCAAAGTAGCCAACTTAGAGTAGTCTAAGGAATACAGATTTATAAAACTTAATTATTTTTATTTTCTTGCGACAGATCAAACAAATACCATGGCCAGATGAGAGCTGCAATGACCTCTCTGTTTGTGTCTATGGATACCTTGACATGTACTCTATACATATCAATCAACAATGTGGCTTATCATTCTCTGAATTCGTCCCAAATGCCTCCACAAAACCTCAACTTAGAACTGCTAACTATGGATCTTCTTCTTCCTTTTTCTTTCCACTATCTTCTCTAGTTCAGTTCAACAATAGTGGATTGGTTAAGATCAGAGGTTAAACCACTGTTTCTCTTCTCTGATGAGAGTGTGTTTTGTGATAGCTCAATAATAGTTGATGTTCTCTTCAAATCTCTACGATTTTCCTTCATCTCATACTTGTTACACTTAATCTCAATTCTTTTCATTATCTCCTTTCTTTCTCATTCATCATCAACATCTCCATATAATAGAAAATCTACCTCTCTCATAATCATACATTTCTCCTTTACATCTCATTTCCTCTCTTTCGATCACCCTCCTTTCTTAGAGTAGAAACTCTCCCCCTATCTTCCTTCATAATCTCCTTCCGTCCATAACTTTCTTTTTTTCTTTTTATCCCTTTGTAATTTTTCTCTTGTTTTCATGTAACCACCCCAAAATCCTCCCCGTTTCTAATTAAAACATTTCCTTTTAATTTAATTAGATTGTTCAAAATAATTAATAATTGCTTTTGTACTTTGGATATTTTATCGGTTTATCAAATTTAACGGAATTTTTGTGACGCATGTGTTACAAATCTTCCCCACTTAGAATGAATTTGTCCTCGAACTCAATTGTGTTTGGAACTCATCCATTTGTTATCACGAATGCAAAAAATTACGCATAATCCCCTTAGATCCTCTAAGGTCATTTTAAGATAATCCTCACAATGATTTTTTCCGACCATTAATCTTACAGTCCGGCTCTCAACCATTAGTTCGATAATCAGTTGCCCAACAAGTACGATTATAACTGCCAACCATATCTTTAGCTTAGCATAAAAATTTCATATAGGCACAACAAACCCTAATTTCAGCACATTTGCCTTAATTCGAACAACATATTTATTTTTGGTTACTCAAGGCGTCATTAAACATGTCAAGTCTCAGAAAGCTTCACTGCCTCTAAGTACTTAACATCTTAGACCCTTAGTAAAACAAATCAATCATCAAGTCGAACTAACATTTGTCATGATTCACATTCGGTTTTATAAATCCATCTAATTCACCCTACATGAACAAGCCATACATAAAGTCATCCAAGCCATCCTGCATATAAACTATAGATCGATTCTTGAAAGAATCTAGGGTCATTCAGCTTAACCAATCTAACAGTCCAATAGGTAATCACTTGACAAGCATGATTATATAAAGTTATTGAAGCCATCACACATCAGTCAGAGCCTAGGAAAACATTGCTTCTTCCAAGAACTTACTAATTTGAATGCTTTGTAAAAAATCAATCACCGTGTCAAGCCAGGCAGTAATGAATTATGGTATTCAAATATTTAGACGATCCACACACGGTGAAATGACACTTCATCGACCCAGATCACCCATAAGTCACTGAATAAGATATGTTGTTACTAATTTTGAACCATGCCTTAAACAATTTAGTAAACTTGACCACATAGACATCTAGGTTCCTAGATCGACTATCACTCAAGCCATTAGTTCGACCATACTTCCTCAATAGTTCAATATGTTTGACTGCATGATCACCTAGGTCGCCTAGATCAATTATCTGTCAAACCATCAAAATAGCTCAATATGTTTTACTGCATAATCACCTAGGTCTCCTAGATCAATTAACAGTTAAACCATCAGTACAACGCAATATGTTTGATTTCATGTTCACCTAGGTCTCCTAGATCAATCATTAGTCAAACCATCAGTATAGCTCAGTATGTTTGACTACATGATCACCTAAGTCGCCTAGATTAACCATCAGTCAAATCATCATTATAGCTCAGTATGTTTGACTGCATGATCACATAGGTTGCCTATATTAGTCAGCAGTCAAACCATCAATATAACTCAGTATATCTTTTTGGCTAACAAGGCCAACAGAAACATGCATCCAACCAAAAAGGTCATATCATGCATACGACACACAAGGCCAACAATACGTCACAAAAGGCCAACAGTACATCACACAAAGCCAACAGTACGACACACAAGTCCAACCAGTACGACACACAAGGCAAACAATACGACACATAAGGCCAACAGTACAACAAACAAGGCTATCAGTACGATACACAAGGCCAACAATGCAGATTTGGCTAACACAACCATTTTATGGCACCACGGCCAACCTAGAACATGCATCCGACCGCCAAGGTCATCTCGATCATGTAGACCATCCACAAAGGCCATCATAACACTAATTGGCACACATGGATTCTAGACTATCACAAAGAAAGTCTAAGCTACAGTTAAACGCACTCACTTTTTCGTAAACACTTTTCTAGTTATCCTTGGTAACTCTCTTAGCTCCCAAGAACATTCTCATAATTGACCACATTTCCTTGATTGGTTAAACCACATTTTACTTTCAAATAGACATAATCAATCTACTCGACATATTTTACTAGTGGTCCTCATCTTAAGTAATCCATATTGGCTTAGAAGATTCGTCTTAGGTACCTCTGTAGGTTTCCTAGCACGACATCTCATCTTGCCTCAAATACTACTGGACTCGCGCCCTAAACATGTTTGGGTTGTTGGTCTTGTCTGTCGAGTGGTTAGAAACGCTAGTTCATAACTTTCTCATATTTATAATCTTATATAACCACGGTTTCCGCTTAAGTTCCAACTTTATTAGACCAATTTACATTCTTCCAAGCTTATGATTTAACGCCCATAACAAAACTTAGTAATTAACTATCATTCTAATTAGTTCAACAAACTTTATCCTTAGTTGTTAACTACCACTACATTTCCAGTTACTTGCCTGATCCACAATAGTCATGTCTTTCCGTTCTAGCTTTGTCCTAAACCTGACTATGCTCTGGTACCAAATTGAAACACCCCGACCTGTTTTTTCAAAACTCGAGGCGGAAAATTTCAAACCCGGTCAGCTCTTAACCGAAACTCCTTAAGGTTTTATATTTTTTTTATCTAACGAAACTATACTTGTTTCTTTCTATATATTTGTACTCACAACATGACATACTAATTGTTTATTATATATATCATACATTCTCATCAATGAATTGGCGTATGTAAATAAACTAGAATTAGTTTAATGTGTACCTTGCAATAAAATCAAGTTTGACTTAATATAGTGTCAATTTTTTGCTCAAACTCCATTCTTTAACTATCTCGATCAACTATCTTCACCACCTCTCCTTGTTATTTAGTCACACAACCAACCATCCCCAGATGACCAAATAAAAATGAGAGATGGGTCTGATTATAGGTCCTTCAATATTATCAGTTCTGGACTCACACCTCGTGCGATCCGATAAATTACAATTCCAATAGATCAAATCACCACACCATTCATAACAACATGACTCTACATGTTTTATATGCTATGACTCTGATTTCTTAAGACAAGAAGCTACACCAGTGAGTCTAGAGTGTCTGCGTAAAATATATGCCCTAACGGAACTCTTTAGATCGTCCAAATATCTCTTGCAACAAAATCGATCAAATCTGAAACTGCAGTTTACTATGCTAAAATAGTTCATAAGCCTCAACATATCTCCAATTCTAACCGTCCACTTCTTAATCCCACCGTTGAATCTAAACTATGCAGTTTCATGAATATCACCACAAAATTTTATCATGATCAGACATGTTTTGACCTTCCAACGTGATCTCAAAGTAGCCAACTTAGAGCTGTTTACGGAATATAGATTTATAAAACTTAACTGTTTATGTTTTCTTACGACAGAAGAAACAAATACCATGGCCATATCAAAGCTCCGATGACCTCTCTGTTTGTGTCTATGGCTTCCTTGACATGTACTATGTACATATCAATCAACGATGTGGCGTATTCTTCTCTTTTTTTTCCACTATCTTTTCTAGTTCAGTTCAACAATGGTGGATTAATTAAGATCAAAACTTAAACCACTGTTTTCCTTCTCTGATGAGAGTGTGGTTCGTGATAGCCCAATAAACATCGATGTTTTCTTCAAATCTCTACGATTTTCCTTTGCGAGATGAAGGAAAATCATAGAGATTTGAAGAGGCCTAAAAAATAAAATAGGAAAACGTAGAATGAGAGAATGGCGACTTTAACGGCGATTTGTTGGTTATGGCAGTTATTGCAATCTCTTCTCTCATCATGGTGTTTCCACTTTTTTCATCACGTATTCGTGTTAAGGAAATGGATACCCCATGATTCGATGTTCATCCCCACGTTTGATTCTTGCTTACGTGATGATCTTACAGTTTTATCAGAGTATTATATAAAGGATATTTTCTACATGAGATGTTTCCATCCTTTACAATTTAACTTCCCTACAATCATTATGTATAGTACACTAATCTCGATGGGAGAAGAACTTCGAAGGGTTGTTCAAGATCTGGATTTGGGTATCAATGATGATCCAATTCCTTTACCAATTTATGTGGTGCATCAGGCAGAGCATGATAATCGATACGTTCTCATCGGACAACATGTGATGCCTCGACGTCAAAACCTTCGAGCCATCATTGCTGCAATGCCTCGAATATGGGGTCATTCGGGATTCATCCATGGGCGAATCGTTGAAGGGAATTGCTTCCAATTCATATTTCCTTCTGAAGAATCACTTGAAACAGTACTCCGTCGAGACTCGTGGGCCTTTGCAGACCGTATGCTCATCCTCCAACGTTGGAATCCACTGATGAATCCTTCTTTTCTTTGATTTATCCCATTCTGGGTTCAAATCAGAGGAATACCTTTGCAGTTCATGAATCATGAAGTCATAGCGCATATTGGACGTGCATTGGGGCTGTTGATGTCTGTTGATTATGATGCAGAGGCGGCGGCTTGTGTGGAGTATGTGCGAGTCCGTATCAATCTTGATGTAGACCAACCTCTGCGTTTTCAGAGATACTTTCAATTTAGAAGGGGTGAAAACGTACTTCTCAAATTTCGCTATGAGAGATTGAGAAATTTCTGTGAAGTATGTGGTATGTTGACGCATGATTCAGGTGCATGTGTTATTATCAATGGTGGTGGTAATGGAGATTCAGATGATGATGATGAAGATTTTAATAACCAACCACCGCCACAAAGGGTACGTTCAGGGATCATAATTCAGGAAATAGATGATGATGAGGCTGCTACATTGGCTCTTCAACAAGGACATCCTCAGGTTGAAGAAGGGGAGATAGCTCTATCAAATGGAATGGATGCAGAAGGACAAAGGAGGGCAATCAATGTGGAGACAGAATTTGCAAGTTTAATCTCTGAAGTTAACCATTCTGGTATGGTTACTGGTTCTACCTCCAACTCTCGGAAAAGGAAGAATAATGGGACTGAGACAGAATCTACATCAGTAAATATTCAAGTAACAGAGACAGCAAGAATTTCACATCAAGGTGATTCATCTCTTGCACAAGTGTGTGGCTTGGTGGGCCCTAAACCACCGGGAAATCAATGATTACAGCCACTTGGAACTGTCAAGGTGCAGGGACAGCCTTGACGGTTCGACGCCTTAAGGAGATAAGAAGGATTTATCTCCCGGACATAATGTGTCTTTTTGAAACCAAGAAAAATGATGATCACATGCGTGACATCTGAAGTAGTTTAGGATATGATTTCTGTGTAACACTTCCTCCTATTGGCCTCAGTGGGGGAATTGCTTTGTTTTGGACTAGATCCATTATGGTCTTGGTTGGTTTTCAATCACCTCATCTTGTAGATTGTCAAGTTCAGTTGAATGAAATCAGTTTTAATTTGTCCTTTGTGTATGGTCACCCACAACAAACTTTGAGAAATATTTTTTGGGAAAGATTGCAAAGATTATCTGTTTCTCGTCATTCCCCTTGGATTGCAATGGGTGATTTCAATGCAATCAAAGAAAATCATGAGAAAAAGGAGGTCCATCAAGACCGACTTCATCTTTCCGAGACTTTAATCAGATGATGAATGTGTGTAATTTTCATGATTTGAGATCTGTTGGAGATAGGTTTTCATGGACTGGTCGCAGACATAATGCAACTGTGAGTTGTTGTTTAGATCGTGTCATGGCTAATTCTGAATGGCTGGCTTTATTTCCTTCAGGACAAGCTTCATTTCTTCCTTATGAAGGTTCAGACCATCGACCTGTTATCACCCATATATCTGGCCAAACTGGTTTTAGAAGAAGACAGTTTATATATGACAGTAGACTTGTGGGACAAGATGGCTTCTCTGAGTATTAAATGGTTTATGGGCAGAAGAGGATTTTAAAATTTTAAATTTTTCAGAACAACTCAAGAGATCTCGTAGATCTATTTCAAGATGGAAGTTTGAACACCCAAATAATGCACATAATCGAATACACTTTTTGAAGAAGGATTTAGAAAGGGCTATGGTTGCTGCAGTGAATACGGATACTATTAAGGAGATTAAGCATCAATTAACAAGGGCTTATAAGGATGAAGAGAGTTATTGGCAAGCTAAAAGTAGAGTGACATGGCTCCGTCAAGGAGATAAAAACTCACGGTTCTTTTATGCCGCAACTAAATCTAGAGTTGCAAAAAACAGAATTTTATCCATGTTAGATGAACAAGGGACGACAGTTTGTGGTGATGAGAAGATAAGTAAAGTTGCTATTAATTATTTCTCTACTTTTTTCAAAAGTCTACATGTTCCAGAGAATCAATTAGATGTTGTTTTCAATGGGTTTGTGCCACGTGTTACTTCATCTATCAATGCTGACTTGGTTAGGGAGTTCACAGATAGTGAGATAGAAACTGCAGTCTTTGAAATAGGAGCTCATAAGGCTCCTGGTCCTGATGGCATCACAGCATCATTCTATCACCAGTATTGGCCTTCAATCAAGAGCTCAGTTATCAAGGAAATTAAAAATTTCTTTACATCAGGTGTTATTGATCAACAGATGAACCATAATAACATTTGCTTGATACCAAAAGGAAATTCTCCTCAGGATATGGCTACCTACAGACCCATTGCCTTGTGTAACGTGAGTTACAAAATCATTTCTCAGATTCTGGTTAATAGGTTGAAACATCATCTGCCCTTGCTAATTTCTGACAATCAGACTACTTTTGTTCCCGGGAGGCAAATTATTGATAACGTTTTGGTTGCTCAAGAAATTCTTCATTCGTTAAAATCTCGGAAAAGATGGGCAAAGTCATATATGGCTATTAAAACAGATATATCAAAATCATATGACAGACTTGAATGGAGTTTTATTCAAAAGGTATTAATTCATATGGGTTTTCATAATCGCTGGATAGGTTGGATTATGAGATGCATTGAAACAATTTTATTTTCGGTTTTGATAAATGGACAACCATATGGAATGTTTAAACCAGAGAGATGAATAAGACAAGGAGACCCTTTGTCTCCATACATATTTATTTTGTGTGCTGAGATATTATCACATCTAGTGTTGAAGGCTGCAGCTAACAATACAATCAAAGGAATCAAGATTAGTCAAGATGCGCCAACAATTACACATCTAATGTTTGCTGACGATGCTCTATTTTTCTGCCATGCTCATCCCCGATCAGCCTCCTCCATTGCCAGAATTCTTCATTTATATGAATCAGTCTCGGGACAAGCTATCAATCTACATAAATCAGCAATCATCTTTGGTTCAAAGGTCAATTCGTGCCTTAAGACTAGGTTACGTAATTTACTTCAGATCTTTAATGATGGTGGAATTAAGAGGTATTTGGGACTACCAGAGGAATTTAGTAGAAGCAAAAAATAGATGTTCGAATATATAGTTCAGAAGGTTCGTGATCGTGTTCAACATTGGTCTTCTAAGTTTCTTTCACCAGCGGGAAAAGAAATATTGTTGAAGACAATTGCTTTATCACTACCAGTTTACACAATGAATTGTTTCAAATTACCAAAAGCTATATGTGAGGATATTGAACGTTGTCTGGCACAATTTTGGTGGCAAAATGGATCGGGACGTGGTTTACATTGGTTTAAATGGTCAAGAATAAGCTCACCTAAGAGAGATGGTGGATTGGGATTTCGTGATATTTCCATCTTCAATGATTCTATGTTAGCCAAACAAGTTTGGCGAATTCTTCAAAATCCAGAGAGTTTAGTATCTAAATTGCTAAAGGGAAGATACTTTCGGAATGATTCAATCTTATCGGCTGGTTTAGGTCGCAAACCATCATATGTGTGGAGTTCATTAGTTCATGGTAGAGACTTACTATCTAAAGGACTCAGATTCCTAATTGGAAAGGGTGAATCGGTTAATGTTTGGTCTGATGCTTGGCTCCCATGTCATCCTCCAAGACCGCCTAGGCCTTCTTCTCCTGAAGTTGTTTGGCAAGTCACTAAAGTCAAGGATCTAATTGTTCAACATTCTGGTTGTTGGGATCAATCGTTGATCACTAGGTTGATACACCCTGAAGATGTGAATATAATCTTGTCATTGAAATTAAGCAACTCAACTACTCATGATTTACTTGGATGGCATTACACACAAGATGGTATTTTCTCAGTGAAATCAGGATATTGGATGGCAAAAAATCTATCAACTGTCAATACTCCAAGTACACAAACTCCAGGTTCTTTATCTCTTAAATCTCAGATATGGAAACTAGAGACTGCTCCGAAGATTAAACATTTTTGTGGAGATTATTAACTAATGGATTGTCGGTAAAAGAAAATTTATATACCAAGCACATTGCCAGAGACTCCTTATGCTGTAGGTGTTGCAATGGGTCTGAAACTATTCTTCAATTATTTTTTGCTTGTCCTTATGCAATGGCTATGTGGAGAGGATCTCATATTGGTTTACAAAGCCTTAACCTCAATCAAGGTTTACTGGAACAAAAGCTTGAAGAAATTATACGGTGGAGTAGCAATCAACAACATTCTGCATACATGAGACAACTTCCTTTGTGGATTTTATGGCGTTTGTGGAAGAGTAGGAATTTACTGATTTTTCAGAACATACAACATTCGTGGATCTCAGATTTACATAAAGCAACTTTAGATGCTTCTGAATGGTCAAAGAATACTTTGCAATCTCATCAAGATATGAGTAAGGCAACAAGAAACCAGATTAGGAATGCAGAGCAAACAAACATTCCATCTTCGTTTGTAAGATGCAAGTATGACTGCTCCTTTCAATCACATGAACCTTCTTCAGCTGCTTGGATAGTCTATAATTCTCAAGATGGTTTCATTGAAGCGGCCTACTCAAAAGGACATCGATGTGCTAATTCTCTAGAAGCTGAACTTCAAGCGCTTTTACAGATGATACAACATCTTTGGATCAGGGGATATAAATGAATCTATTGTGAAGGGGATAATATTCAAGTCTGCAATCTACTAAGTGGGAAGGCTCGTAATTTCCAACTTCATAATTATATCATTGACATCAAAAGTTGGGCAAGAAGATTTGAAGAGATACATTTTTTTTGGATTTCTCGTCATCTGAATCAAGCTTCAGACCGTTTAGTTAAGTTTTATAATAGAAACATGTCTTTCATTTCTTTTCATGAAATTCCTTCTTGTTTGATTTATCCTACTTGTATGAATATCTAAAGTTAATAAAAGTTTATTGTTGTTAAAAAAAAAAAAAAGAGATTTGAAGAAAACATCGATGCTAAAACATTCTTTTCACTTTCTTTTTTCTTTTTATCCCTTTTGTAACTTCCCTCTTGTTTTTGTGTAACCACCCAAAACTCGTCTCCCTTTCTCATTAAAACATTCCCTTTTAACTTAATTAGAATATTCATATTTGTTCGGTATATCAAATTTAACAGAATTTTAGGATGCATATGTTAAAAACAATGTAAAGAGCTGATTGGTAAGAGCTGTAACTATAGGATTTTGCTATACACTTATGGCTGTAACTGTAAGTTTGATTGATAACTAACAACTGTAATTTTTATTTTAAATTTTGTAAAATTTATAAATTAAAATATAAAAATTATTATTCTTGTGAAAACAGAATAATAGTTATTATATTAATGTTTTTTTTAAAATTTTTTTTTTATTAATTATGTTTTATTTTTAAAATGTTTAAGTAATAATGTAAATAAAGTGGATTTTAAAGAGAATAAAAAATGGGAAATTCTCAAAAATACCACCAAAAACTTGGTTTATTCCAAAAATACCACACATTCCCAAAAGTTCCAAAAATACCACATTTTTTCAAAAATACCATAAAATGTTTTTGTTCCAAAAATAACACAAAATTTGAAATCGCTTTAAAATTTCAAATTTAGATCCTAAAACCTAAAACTAAATCATACCCCCTTTAAAACTAAACTATAAACTCTATTTAGTGAACCCAAATCCAAAATTTAAAATTCATTTTTTATGTTTGTTGTATTTTTGGAACATTTAAGAGTGTAGTATATTTAGAACTTTTGGGAGTGTGTGACATTTTTGGAATTTGGACTTCTTTCTTTTAATAGTGTTTCAAAGAATTTCTAGCATCAATACATTTAATTTTTTTTATTTATAATTTTGAGGCTTTAAAATTAGAATGTAGCTTTACTAGTTAGTGAGTTTTGGTGAAATGACAGAATAAGTAACCACTCATATTCCTCCGCTGGAGAGAGATAAGAAGATAAAGCAATATGGCAACGATTAATTCAACGGTCACAATTGTCTCCCCCAAAACAATCCCTAAGATCATCGAATCGAAATTCAGTTTCTCTCCTAGTGTTGTAAAATGCCGAAGATTGAAGTTGGGGAAGCTGGTTTCGGGGGCCGGATTGTCGCAGATCGAACCAGATATCAACGAAGACCCGATTGGCCAATTCGAACTTAACAGTATTGAAATGGTAAGAATCAGGATTATGTATGTCTCGTGGAATTGTGAAGTTGATTAACTCTGAGTGTTACATAGGAGGATTTCAAATATGGATATTACGATGGAGCTCATACCTACTATGAAGGAGAAGTTGAAAAGGGTAAAACCTATACTCTACGCGAATTTATATGAATTTTCTTAATTTTTTTTTTATATTATATATATATCAGGAACATTTTGGGGAGCAATTGCAGATGACATTGCTGCTGTTGATCCTCCATCTGGATTTCAAGGTATCCATCAAACCTAGGTAGCAATGCTGGTTTAACCTTTTGGATATCCCATACAAATTTGAACAAATGTGTTTTTATATGTGTGAAAATTTTACTTTAAAAAATCAATTTGACTGTTCATTGTAATTCAAATATTAAAATAAAACAAAACATTTAATTAAGATATATTAAAATTATTTATACTTAATTTTTACAGAAAAATATATATAGTTATAACATAAAATTTAAAATTTCAATAAAATGTCTTATATTTTCAACAAAAATATTTTTTATTTCAGTAAAAATATACTCTAGATGTTTGTATCTGGATGACAAAAAAATTGTTTTTATCTATGCTCTAAGCCAGCTCTCACTCTGGCATCTTATTCAAAATAGTCGGCTTTGTTGAGTGATTTTGTATAATATAAACCTCTGCAGGTCTCATCTCTTGGATGTTTCTTCCTGCTATAGCTGCAGGAATGTATTTTGATGCTCCGGTAACTTCATTTCTTTGTCTAGTTACCAACATTTTTGATTTAAACTGATTGTATGATCTTTTGTGTGTTACACAGGGGGAGTACTTGTTCATTGGTGCGGCTTTGTTCACAGTTGTATTCTGTATAATAGAGATGGATAAACCAGACAAGCCACATAACTTCGAGCCTCAGATATACAAAATGGAAAGAGGAGCTCGTGACAAGCTTATTAATGACTACAACACCATGAGCATTTGGGACTTTAATGACAAGTATGGTGATGTCTGGGATTTCACCATTGAGAAAGATGATATCGCCACAAGATAACTAGTTTATGGATTTTCATTTTCATCATCACGTATGTTTTGTAAATTGTTATTAATGAAATGGATATACAACTCCAAGAATGCAAATGAATGGCCAAAGCTGTCCTTGGTATCAAAATTAAAGTGAGTGGGGTTTGGAGATGGGTTGTGATAAGCTCAACACACAAAGTGCTCGATTGATTCTATGCTACATCGTTTTGGTGTATGTTGTTCTTGGTTTCTTTTATAATTAGTTTAATACTTGACAGTTTAGTTATGTTAAATCAGAAAGAATCTAATTGTTGGAGTCTGAATATTCCAGTAATCTCTCTGAAAGGTATTATACCGATAGTTGGGATGATTGAGGTTCTCTTCGATCATTTACTTGTGTGACTAGTGCATTGTTCATATGAACGAACAAATGGCTAAGTTGCGAAATAGCAATAGCACCGAGGAAATGAAGAGAATGTACATAATTCTGTATAATTGGTTTTCGGAAATTAATATGCACGCGATATCTCGACTCGCCCCTTCGGTGGTGTACACGCGCTTCGACGAAAAGGAGGGTAGGCCAGCTGTCTCTGGTTCCATATCAGGCGGCTCTGTCAAATCGAAGATGTCTTCTCCGTATGTCGTAACTCTATCCTAACAAAAAAAACTAAACAATTCGAATTTCCCCCCAAAAGAAGAGGAGGGGGAAGCTGGGTTTCTATATTAGGGATAGTAATTTAGGTATTTGTCTGTAGAAACAAAAAACCGACTCCAATGGATAGTATACCAAACGCGCCGCCGGTGGAGGGGGTAAGAAGATTATCGGTTGTAAGTTTTTTACGTTATATATATATATATATATTTTCTCGGACTTAGTAACTTAAGCGGAGAAGGTACAACTTAACGATCCTCTGTGGACACAGTAAATTTGCCCAGAGGATTACCTGGGAGGACGATAAATAGTAAAAATTTAGAAAATTAAAACGAGCTTCATTAAAGAGTATAAGCGGTTAAAATTGATTCTAATAAGAAATCCTAAACTAGAACGAAAACCTGTAAATTCACCCCATCCCTACATAGAATCGAAGCAGAAAGCAATGGAAAAGGAAACTCTAGTTTGCTAAATTGAATGATAGGGTCCGCTAGTGTTGAGCATGTCATACATATGATAAAGAAGCTACTCGTTTTGGTATACCAACTATTCTTACAATTAAGCAGAAATCATAAGATATTAGGATAGAAGGAGAACATAAACCGGAATATATACCCTAAAGAGACAACCAAACCCAAATAGGGCAATATTAAACCCTAAATATAAACCCTAAACCCTAAATATAAACCCAAACAAGAAACCTAAAAAATAAATCATAAACCCTAAACCCTTAATACAAAATATAAACCCTAAACCTAATACATGAACATAAACCCTAGACCTTAAATATAAACCTTAAACCCTAAATATAAACCCTAAACCCTAAATATAAACCTTACACCCTAAATATAAACCTTAAACCCTAATATATAAACCTAAATTGTAATAAAGAAGCTTCGCTTTAGCAGTTTATATATTAATGACAATATACTAAATGTTCTCATTATTTTGATGATTTGCATTTGAGTACTCAAGACTTAGTCAGAGTTGTGGTGGGAAACTGGATGAAAATGCCAAGTGGAAAATGGTCGTTCATACGCAAACTGAGTGAGGAGATAAAGCAAATACGAATTTA
>OVBE01001646.1:0-35186 GCA_900406425.1 Iberis pinnata
TTAAACTTAGGAATTTGCTAAACTTAGGATTAGCAGAAATCCGTGTTTATCAGCTATGCATTAGGAAAATCTGTAGGTAATCAGGTTTAAAGTCAAGTTAACATGCAGGATTGGGATTGAAAATAGTTCTCAACATGAAAAATGAATAAAGAATAATCTCCTCTCGGANATCTCCTCTCGGAGTATTAAACCCACTCCTCGAATTGCCAGAGACAAACTCTCACCGTCTTTTAAAAAATTCGATCATGCATTACAATCAGATTCAATTGTTCATAAGCATTTACAACAATACTCTCGCAAGTAAAAACACTTATTCATCTAAATTAGGTCAGGTTTCTAAATCAAATATCTTTGTATTTANTTATAGTCATGAACTAGGTGATCAAGTTAATTCAAGCATTAAGAACAAATTTAGACTAAGACCCTAACAAATTCAATCATACAAAGTCAATCCTAACATTGAAATCTCGTTTCCCTAGGAAACCCTAAAACCTAACTATGGAACTGCTCAGACATAGAAAAGCATACACAATTCAATGTCAAAGAAGAACACATAATTGAACTAGATAAAATAGATATATTAAAACAGGGTTCAGAATTTCTTCTCCAAGATACAAGGTTCAGGAATTCTTCTCCTAGTAAAAGCTCTAAAAGTTGCAAAGTATGAAAGTGTAAAAGATAAAATCTAAGCCAAAAGGCTTTTATAGTTCTAAAAATTAAAATAATAAAATATGGAAGTTTGGGATAAAGCTGAGGACTTTAGTGTAAATTCTGTAAAATTCTGGTTATACACGGGGCATCTGCCCGATCGTTCCCCATCTGCCCGATTGGGCACATTGCATTTTTTCCCTATCCTTCTTCTGTGGCTCGATCGATCTGATTCTCCAAAAACTTCCAGGAACATCTGCCCGACCGGGCACATGTGTTTCCCGATCCACTTCATTTCTTCATTTAGATCACATTTTAAGACTCCTGGAATGCTCTGAAATGTCATGATATACTCCTTTAAGCTCTTAAATGACCCGAACACCTAGAATCCTGAAAATACACCAAGTTTGCAAGGAAAACACTCGGAATAATGCAGAATAGTAGACATAAATGCCCATTATTATGCATTAAAACCGAGTAATATCAACTCCCCCAGACTTAGATCTTTGCTTATCCTCAAGTAAAGCAAGATTCAATATGGAGAAGTGGTTTGAAATGGACGACACAAAAACTCACAAAATCTCAAAAACCACACAGACAACAATCTTAAACAACTACTTAGACTAAAAAGTCTACTACCACTAAAATGATAACATGTTTCCTACTCTGAATCCCAAATCAATCAAGTATCAAGTCATATCAACCAGCTCTTTAAATTTATTTAAGTTCAGATACATGCATTCTCACCTATGGTATATCAATCAAATTACTCAAGTACCTCTTCTATCGAAATGCCCATACCAGACAGAGCATCATCCGATTTCCAGTCTTGATCCTTTTTCCCCCTTTCTCACTTTTTTTTTAATTTCACACTTTTCTACATTTTTCTTTTCTTTCTCTTTTTTTTATAAAGATTCGCACTTTTCTGCGTTTTTCTTTTCTTTCTTACTGCTTTTTTTAATTAGCAGCCCGACATTGACTACAGACTTCTAGGTCACGCTTTCAACAATTTTTCTAAACCGGTTTTTTTAATTTTATGAAGGGAGAGAGAGAGAAACAACCCGGACCGTACTGGAATAACTTGTCGGTTTTACAGAAAACTGAAGAGCAAAGTACCTAATTCTCAGAGTATATCAACACCATAAGAAATAATAATTCAAATTTAGATTAAGTCCTATCATGGTAGAGCTAGCACCAAATCATCAATAACTCAAAAGACCAGAACTTTCAGAAACAAGCAGTCAGTAATGGGGTTCCAATCCTAATCTAAGAAATCAATCTAAGTCTGTAATCTAAAGAGATCGAAAATCATACCCACACTTGGTTAATTATCATCATTGATTTTGATCATGGTTCCTTCGACTCTATAAGACTCAGCAAATTGAAAACGAAAATTTTAAAAAATTTCATCATTTCTGAAAAAATACCAAAATGAAGGTTAGATCCGCGTTAGTACATACTCCCTTTCCCAGACTTACTTCACACTGTCCTGGTGTGAAAATAAATCAGAGAGAAGAAAAAAATAGAAAATAAATAGGTATCAAAACAAAGAAAATTATCAAATAACAGGAGTTCTAAAGTGAAAGGAAAATACTATAAATGAAGCTCAGATAGTCTCTCAATCAGACTGGTGACTAGATCTCTCATCAACATCGTGTTGTGCATCATCCTCATCATGCTCCCTCTCATAATCACTGTGACGTCTCGGTGGTCTGAAACATCCGGAAACGGTCCTCAGAATCCTCTGCATCAGGCTGTTGTTATCCCTCATCAGCTTGTTGTTCCGCTGCTGTGAATCCACAAGCCACGCAATCTGCTCAGCCTGAGTCATTTCATCCCGAACCGGCGGAAGGATGTACTCAGGAATATCCTCTATGTCTAGAAGCTCAGGAACATCAGTTGGTATCTCATCATAATCATGGCTCGGGGCTCGGGGACGTCTCTGGTTGAGATGGTGTTTTTCGGAAGCTTGTGGATCCTCAGAAACGGTAGTGGAGGGTCGGTTCAGATGCTCAACACCCGGTAGGAACTGAATGTTGGCAAACGAAGTAATGCTGGTCAACTCGGGGTTCAGTAAATGGATCTCACAAATCTACCCCACCATGTTCTCAAAGAGATAGTCCCTAAACTTAGCAAACCACTTAGTGTAACCAATATACTTCTCATCAACCCAGTTAGTACCTGGCTCCTGAGGAAAGAGGTGAAGCGGGATCCCAACATGCTGTAATAGTGGGGTAATCAAACTACCCATCATCTCCTTCCTTGTTGAGTTTCTTAATGCCACAAACTTCCTCTCATCCAAAAATTGAGCGAACAACCAACCAAGATTGGCATCATGGGTGTGACGGTCCTGATCGGTCTCATAAGCATCCAAAGTGAAACAGCTGATGGCATAATGGATAAACTCCAACTCTTGGTTCCTAAGGGAACCGACCTCTTCCTTGCCATAGAAAACCATGCTGAGAATCTTACCTAATAGACGG
This sequence comes from Iberis pinnata, assembly GCA_900406425.1. Lineage (NCBI taxonomy): Eukaryota > Viridiplantae > Streptophyta > Magnoliopsida > Brassicales > Brassicaceae > Iberis > Iberis pinnata. The sequence continues at coordinate 3,132 of OVBE01001646.1, forward strand.
ATAGCTAGGTTATAGATCAAGGTCATCTTCGCATTCTTAGAAACAAAGCGACCACGGGCAGTAATACCCCAAAGATAATGAGGGTTATAAAACGTGGGCGTCTTGGAACGATATCCGCAGTGGGAAAAATCAAAAAGAGGTCCAATGTAAACCATGGGAATCTTGTAAAGCTTTCCTTGACAAAAATTGTACCTCGATCTCGGACATACTAGGGTCCTAGGATCCGCGCAATCGTTACTCACAATTCGGAAAGAAGCGATCACCTTCTTGGCAAGCTCTTTGTACAATGGGTAAGACCGGAAAGGAAAATCCCCAAATCCTATGGTGGCAAACATTGCTTCTATATCTTGACCAACCCCAAGATGCATAAGTACATCCCGATCGGCAAAACAAGAGGGCTCGAACTTATTCTGAATAAAGACATTGTAGAACATGCTATCAAACTTGTCCCACTTGTCGGTAATCTTCATAATCTTCCAAGCCTTATATTTCATGAGCTCGGGAACACTGAAATCGAGAGTGCTTTGGAAAGGCGTGCCGCTTCTCTAGGCCAAGGATGGCTCATAAGAGTGGGATCAATAGCCGGGTTGCTACTTGAAGCAATACCCTTTCCTTTCTCTGCATCAGTAGGCTTTTTTTCTTGGCATCTGGAGATGCGTTGGATTCGGAGTCACGTGCGCGTCCCATGTTCCTGAAATAAAAAGACTCAAAAGAAGAAATGAGTATCTGAGCAATTCATAACACATCAAGCAATGGTTTATCAATTACCGAGCAATGCTAACTAGAGTTAACAAGAATTATCGACATAGAAACCAATAATATAAAGAGCGACAAGACAATAAGAAGAAATTAGCAAATGATCGAGCAATGACTAGTTACAACTAGCAAGAATCAAGATGCTTCAAAGAGAAACGAACCGAGATATGAATCAAAAATCAATCTTAAACAATCTATCAGGAGACTAAGGTGACGGTGAGCAACGATTTAAAGCAATGCTAAGTAAACATAACAAGAAATCAAGTAAGAGAACCATCAAAAAAGCCTAATTCAATCGAGTTCATACTTAAAAATTGAATTTCAGAATCAATGAACCGGAAACCACATCAATTAGCAACAACCACCAATCGCAAATCAATCTTAGCTATCAAATAAGCACAAACAACCATCGAAAACCAAAATTTCAACACAAACCCCAAAGATCCAAATAAAAAACCAAAAATCTCAACCATAACTCAACAAATACACAAGCATCATTCAAATAGGCACTAACTAGTCTAGTAAGGCACCCTAGGTATCAATTCCAAACCTAAAATCGAAACATTCAAAAATACCCAAATCAGACCCTAATTTTTGGAATGAAAAGAAGAGAAATTGCACAAATACCTTGATGAATCGATGAAAGGAGGTTAGAATCAGATTAAGTACAAAAAATCAAGTATAATAGTGTCAAAATTTTTCAAAAAGGTTAGGATTCGAAGGAGATGGAGTTTGAGAGAGATGAGAGAGTTTGAAGGTTTGGGAGTGAAAAAATGGTGGAAAAGGGGATGAGGATCGATTGTAAAGGGGAGAAGATGGAGAAATTCGTTTTAATCCCATGAAATCCAATTCAGATCGAAAAATTCCAGTTTAAATCAAGTGATTTTCGGTTTACCTGGAGGAGTGCCCGATCGCGCACAAGTGTGCCCGATCGCGCACATGATGTGTTAAAAACCAGGGACTTTTTCCCGATCATGCACCTCATGTGCCCGATCGATCTGTTTTCTCGAACCAAAATCTCTCAACTTCTGCCCGATCGGGCTGATGTATCAAAAATTCCAGGGAGAAGTTCCCGATCGGGCACATGTGTTGCTCAATCGGGCAGATTGGTCGGGGAAAAAACTCCTAAATCTGAAACGTTAAAGTATCGGTTCAAAGACCAATTCTTTCAGGACCCATTCACCGTTTTCTGCAAGATGGCTTTGATCTCCCTGTTAGAAACTTCTACCTGACCACTAGTCTGAGGATGATATGGTGTAGCCACTTTGTGTTTGACTCCATGCTTCTTGAGTAAACCATCAAAGACTTTATTGATGAAATGAGAGCCTCCATCATTGATAACTATTCTAGGTACTCCTAACATGGGAAAGATCACAGATTTAAACATCTTTAGCACAACCTTAGAATCATTAGTAGGGCTAGCAATCGCTTCAACCCACTTAGAAACATAATCAACAACAAAAAAAGATATAGAGATTCTTATGAGACATAGGGAAAGGACCCATGAAGTTAATTCCCCACACATCAATAACCTCTACTTCTAAGATGAAGTTTTGAGGCATCTTATTGCGTTTTGAGATGTTTCCTTGTCTTTGGCATGAATCACAACAAGAGATGTAAGCATGAGCATCCTTGAACATTGTAGGCCACCAGAAACCTGCTTGAAACACCTTAGAAACAGTCTTGAATGTAGCGTAGTGACCAACATAGTCAGTATCATAGGAATGGTATAAGACATTTTGAATCTCTTCCTTAGGCAGACATCTCCAGAACATCCCATCCGAACACAGCTTGTAAAGATAAGGCTTATCCCAGTAATAATGTCTGACATCCCTTAACAACTTCTTCTTCCGGTAACCTGTAAATTCATGTGGTTCAACATCAGCAGCAAGATAATTAGCAAAGTCACGAAACCAAGGAGTAATTACTGCAGATTTAGAGAGTTTAGGGATATAAGGGTTCTCATCCACTCTAGTGCTAATAGCATAGAGATGCTCCTCAGGGAGGCTATCATCAATTGGAACCTCATATTCCACTCATAATCTGGATAAATGGTATGCAACTCCATTCTCTATTCCTCGTTTGTCCTTGATCTCCAAGTCAAATTCCTGTAAAATAAAAATCCAACGCAATAATTTGGGTTTAGCATCCTTTTTGTTCAGGAGATACCTCAAAGCCGCATGATCGGTATAGACTACTAATTTGGATCCTACTAGATAGGATATGAACTTCTCAAAAGCAAAGACTATTGCTAGTAATTCCTTCTCAGTGGTTGCATAATTGCATTGAGCTCAATATAGCGTTCTTGAGGCATAATAGATAACATGAAGTTTCTTGTCCTTTCGTTGGCCTAGAACTGCACCTACTGCATAATCGCTGGCATCACACATTACCTCAAAAGGAAAATCCCAAACTGGTGGTTGGACTATTGGGGCACTAACAAGAGCTCTCTTGATCGCAAAAAAAAGAGCGTTGGCATTCATCACTCCATTCAAACTTGACTTCCTTGCACAACAGCTTGGTAAGAGGTCTGGCAATCTTGGAGAAGTCCTGAATGAACCTCCTATACAAACCAGCATGTCCTAGAGAGCTGTGAACATCTTTTACAGACTTTGGTGCCTACAAGTTAGTCATAATCTCAATCTTAGCTCTATCAACCTCTATACCTTTCTCAGAGATTTTGTGTCCTTACACAATTCCATTGGTCACCATGAAATGACACTTCTCCCAATTAACCACCAAGTGTTTCTCCTCACATCTTTGAAAGACCTGCACAAATTAGCAAGGCAGACATCAAATGAAGATCCATAGACATAGAAATCGTCCATGAATATTTCCATGATGTCTTCAATTAGATCAGTGAAAATAGAGATCATGCATCTTTGAAAAGTTGCTGGAGAATTGCACAATCCAGAAGGCATTCTACGATATACATAGATACCAAATGGACATGTGAATGTCGTCTTCTCTTGGTCATAGGGGTGGATAGGAATCTGAAAGAAACCTGAATAACCATCTAAGACACAATAGTAAGGGTGATTAGCCAATCTTTCAAGAATTTGGTAAATAAAAGGTAGAGGTAAAGGAAAATGATCTTTGCGAGTAGCAGCATTCAATTTCCTAAAGTCAATGCACATACTATGACCTGTAACAAATCTAGTTGGGATCAATTCATCCTTATCATTCTTAACTACTGCAATACCCCCCCCCCTTCTTAGGAACAACATGCACACGACTAACCCAAGTACTATCTGAAATAGGGTAAATGATTCATGCATCTAGAAGTTTCATCATCTCCTTCTTAACAACATCTTTCAAGTTAGGATTTAAACGTCTTTGATGTTCTATAGAAGTCTTAGACTCATCTTCTAAATGGAGCCTATCCACACATAAATCTGGTGAAATACATGTGATATCATCTAAAGTATAGCCTAGAGCTCTACGATACTTTGTTAACTGACATAGAAGTAAGGTGGTCTCTAGATTGTTCAATTCAACATTCACAATCACAAGATAAGTAGAATTAGGACCTAGAAACGCGTACCTGAGCCCTGCCGGGAGGGTTTTAAGTTCCAGCTTTGGAGCTTTTAGCTCGCTCCATGGATCATCAAGTGGTGCAGGGTACGGTTTAGGTGAAGGCTTGGCAGCTGCCTTCATTAATGCCACACAATCGGTTATCATCTCAAGTCGCATATTAGCATCAAGCATCCTGGTAAGATATGTAACATCAACACTAAAAGATATATGAGCATCAGTAGCGTTAGTCAAAGCAATCTCTAAAGGATCATTTGTAACTATGTTCTTTACATACTTCTTTAGAGAATGGATCATTTGACAAGCATCAGAGAATGGAAGTCTAAAACACAATTCCTTTATCATATCCTTGCATTTAGCATCTTTTAAGTCTTTCCTGAAGGTTTTGGGTTGTACCGGATAAGGAACCTTAGGTTTGTAGACTATAGGAGGGATAACGGCGTTTTCAGGAACAGGGGTCCTTTGCTCGATCGGGCAAGATGTGCCTGATCGGGCATTTTCCTTTGAACTTTCCCCGACAAACCTGCCCGATTGGGTACAAGGTATGCCCGATCGATCATTTTCTCCTGGAGTTTTTGGATCAATTTGCACGATCAGGCTACCATTGCCCGATCGATCTGTTTGGCCGGAAAATGTATGCCCGATTGGGAAAGAGGTGCTCGATCGTGCAGTTTCTCCTGCATCTTTTTCTAGCTTTGAAAAATCTGAATCATCTGCAGATTTACCAAAATCTTCAACCAATCCTTTTACTAACTTATCCTTACCATCGGTATTGGGTAGAGTTCTACCACTTCTCAGCTCAATAGCATTCACAAACTCTTGATTCTTTGGATTAGAATCATATTTTCCAGGAAGAAACCCAACCGGTCTCTTTACCACTTCAGCAGTTTGGGCAACTTGAGTATCTAAAAGCTTCACATGTGTAGACGATGCTTCAAATTTCTGATTCAGCTCCTTCACATATCCTTGTATAACCCTTTGAAACTGTTGTTGTCCTTCCATAAGTTGTTAAACATCATTTCAACTGAATTCCCTTGAGGAGCTTTAGTTTGAGGAGCTGGAGTTTGAGGAACTTGTTGAAATACAAGTTGAGAGGTTTGTGGGAAACCACCTGAATTAGAGTTAGGCACAAAGTTCCTGTTATGATTTCCGTGGAAACCATTGTTCCCTGAGTTTTGATCAAATTGAGCACCAGAGTTTTGCATAAACGGTTTCTGCCGAGTTGGATAGGTTTGGTCTTGAGGATTCTCTACATTGGTGCTTCTCCAAGAAAGATTGGGGGGGGGGGGTTCTTGTTGAAGGCTAGATTGTATCCCTGTTTAAACACTCTCTGGCCCTGACTATTAATGTAGCTTACTTCTTCTTCAACCACATTAGTTTCTTGTGCTTGGAATGCAAAATAAGCAGCTTCAGAATCGTCTACAGCATTGACTGGTTTATGAGTTTGACTCTTAAGCAGTTGAGTCAATGACCCTTTCATTTATGAGAATTCATGATTTGAGATTTATGAGTTAGCATCCATTACAGGAACTTTGGTTCGGCGATCAAAATCTGGGCAATGAGTGTTATTGCTGGCTGCTAGGTTCTCTATTATATGATAAGCATCTAGAACATGTTTCTGCATGAATTCTCCATTGCTAGCTGTATCTAAGGACATCTGGTATTTCTGTTCAATTCCTCTATAGAAGGTATTGGGGAGACTTACATCTGAAAATATGTGGTGTGGACAATCAAGAAGTAGTTCTTTGAATCGTTCCCAAGATTCATAGAATTATTCCACAGAGCTTTCTGCAAAGAAAGAGATCTTGTTCCTCAAAGCGTTAGTCCTGGTAGTAGTGAAGAACTGATTTATGAACTTGGCTTTGCAATCCTCCTAGGTTATAATAGATCCAGCAGGTAGAGACTTCAACCAGCGAAGTGCTCTTTCAGCTAAAGAATGACGGAACAAGATGCAGTGCATGTAACCGTTGGAAAATCCATTGAATTTGATAGTGTTGCAGATGTCCTAAAAAACGTCAATATGATCCATTGGATTCTCATTGGGTAAACCACTGAAGTGGTGGTTACGCATCATCTGAAAAAGCTGGACGAATCATCTGAACAAGCTAAAAAGGGAATTGGTATTCCCTTCGTTGAGGTTGAGGGGGCTGGATCGGATTCATGTTAGTATAGTAGGCTTGAGGATTGTTGTATGAACTGACTATAGGAGGGTTCTACGCATTGAGCATATGAATTCTCTATGGATCTCCATACAGGGTAAAATTCCTTGCATCAAAGTTTTGGGGGTTCTGAGGATTGAGATTCCCCTGTGGAGCTTGGTTTTGAGGAGCTTGGTTGTTATTATCTCCTTCTTGGCCTTGTGGCACTGGATTGCCGTTACCACCACCTTGCGGTTGGTTGATCAGTTGGTTGAGTCCAACAACAGGGGGATCGACTTGAACTTTGGGTACGACCGGAATAATTTGATTAACGTTGCCAGCCATTGAATTGGATGAGCTTGCATATTTCTTTGATTTCTGGTTTGAGCGTTCTAAACTTGCAAGTTCCGAGTTACTGAGGTTTAGCAGTTCGGAGGATTTGTCAAATCTTTTGATCATACACCTGTAAAACAAAGACAAGCAAAAAAGAACGAGATGAGTACCGAAAAAAAACTTTAGACTAGATTCTAATAAAAAATAAAAAGGCACTATTGGTCCCCGGCAACAGCGCCAAAATTCTGATAGGTTAAGAATTTAATCCTAAACTAGTACTGCAGAGAACAGTTCAATGTAGCAAAACTAGGTATCGAATCCACAGAGAACCGAAAGTACACGTTCAGTTTCAGTATCAAATCAAGCTAAAGCAGAATAATTAAGAGACTGATTGTAGCAAATCAAAAAGAATAGTAAAAACGGTTTAAAACAATAATATAAAAATGCTAGGCATTAGAGAAATCCATAGGTAATCAGGTTTAGAGTCAAGTTAACATGCAAGATTGGGATTGAAAATAGTTTTCAACATAAAAAAAACAAATAAAGAATAAGCTTCTCTCAGAGTATTAAACCCTATGCTCGAATTTCCAGAGACAGACTCTCACCATCTTTTAAATAATTCGATCATGCATTACAATCATATTCAATTGTTCATAAGCATTTAAAACAATACTCTCGCAAGTAAAAACACTTATTCATCTAAATTATGTCATGTTTCTAAATCAAATCTCTTTGTATTTATCAACCTATAATCATGAACTAGGTGATCAAGCTAATTCAAGCATTAAGAACAAATTTAGACTAAGAACCTAACAAATTCAATCCTACAAAGTCAATCCTAACATTCAAACCTGGTTTCCCTAGGAAACCCTAAAACCTAACTATGGAACTACTCAGACATAGCAAAGCATACACAATTCAATGTTAAAGAAGAATACATAATTAAAATAGATAAAATAGATATAATAAAAATAGGGTTCAGAATTTCTTCTCCAAGATACAAGGTTCAGGAATTCTTCTCCCAGTAAAAGCTCTAAAAGTTGCAAAGTATGAAAGCATAAAAGTTGCAAAGTAAAATAATAAAATATGGAAGTTTGAGATAAAGTTGAGGACTTTAGTGTAAATTCTGTAAAATTATGGTTCTACACGGGGCATTTGCCCGATCGATCTCCATCTGCCCGATCGGGCACATTGCATTTTTTTCCCGATCCTTCTTCGGTTGCTCGATCGATCTGATTCTCCAAAAACTTCTAGGAACATCTGCCCGATCGGGCACATGTGTTACCCGATCGTGCACTTCATTTCTTCATTTAGATCACATTCTGAAACTCCTGAAATGCTCTGAAATGTCTTTAAATACTCCTTTTAGCTCCAAAACGACCCGAACACCTAGAATTCTGAAAATACACCAAGTTTGCAAGGAAAACACTTGAAATAATAAAGAATAGCAGACATAAATGCCCACTATTATGCATTAAAACCAAGTAATATCAACAATATATGAAGTTTGGGGTCGCCTGCTTGGTAGAGAAATATTTATGGGAAGGAAACCTCTTCAAAGAACTCGATAATGAACAGCCAAGTCCTCTAAAACTCTTCCTTGACCATCTATTGGGGATAAAAGCATGGGCATGGAAATGCAAAGATAAGACACCTCAAGTGACTATCGGTCGATGGATCACTCCAATCCTCAAACTTGCTAAGGTGAAGTTGGATCCAAAGAGAATCGTACCGCTATTGATAGACATTGCGTATCTCCAAAGGCTAGGTTATATCAGTGGAAAGTCGAATGAAAAGTTTGCCTACAACTTCTATTCTAGGCACGGGGAAGTAGCAAATGTTTTGCTACCAAGTCCCACCATTACAAGTTTCACAACTAGCAGGGAGAACATCAAATTTCAAATCCATAAGAGTACTCTTCATGACTCAGCTTCCGGTGCAACAATTATATTCATTACAGCTTCGCAAAAGCAAACTAATAGAGCCCTAAGCCCTCCCATGCATCAACCTACTTATGACATGGCACCTACCCTGTTTATAGTCACACAAGGTACTACACTACTCTTTCTAATAATTCTCTTCAGCCAGGACCGTTGAGAGACATCTACGCCACTTCATACCATGAGTCTTGCGAATCTTGCTTGAATTGAAACGAATCACATGAATATTTGGACTTATATGAATTTAATTCTATTGCTTATGAATTTTAAGTGCTTAACCATGGTAAAACACTTGACATTTGGATTTCCTCTGCCTAATTTTATCACTCTTGTTAATCCAAATGGTCATCCTTATCTTTAGAATGGTTATCACACCATTGATCACCCAAAACCTTTCTTTAAAGCCCCCCTATTGTTCTTTATTGTGAGCTCTTTTCGGAAAATGTGTGTATGGACAAAAACCTCTGTAACCGAAGTTGAGCGACAAGGAAATAGACTCTTTAGAGTTAGCCTCAATTTAAGGTTAACAATGTTTAGGTGGGGGAAGTGCTTAGAATAGATTATTGGTTTGGGAATCATTTGAAGAAATGTGATTGTGTTAAAAGGGTAATGTTGAAAAACCCTAAGTTGAAGAGAACGCTAGGAGTACCTAAAAAGCTAAATAGTTTAAAAATCAAGAAAAGACTAATCCTCCCAAGATAGTGAAAAGATTGAAAAGAAAAAAAGAAAATTTTTTTGCATTTAAACGGGAAAAAGAAGACTAGGTGCTTAAGTATAAAGAAAGAAATTGTTCTCCTAGTATTTTAGAAATTAAACAAAACGACTAGTGTTTGGGGATGAAACGAGTTTGGAAAGAAATGTCAATTTGGTTGTTTGGGTTATAAGTATATAAGAATATAAATCATGAGATATAATAGGAACATTAAAGGGATTTGGGTAGAGCATTAGATGAGGTGAAAGTCATGTATGCATAAATTGTTTGACTTTATCTTGATTTTGCCTTATGTTTTGCATTACTCTTTTGAGAAAAATCACTCCAAAATGTGAGAAACCACTTCAAACATCTAAAAAGTCTTAAAACTGAACCAAATTGATTAGATTTCTCTTCCATAAGTAAGATCGCACTTGAATGTTTAATGAATGTAGGGGATTGGTGAATAGGAGGGTTTGAGGACAGTTCACCTTGATTGCTAAATGTTTGTTCTTGTAATGAGTATCCAAGTTTCCTAACTGTTTATTGAAGCTACAAGAAACGCAAGAACATGACAATAATGATACACAAGAAGCATATCAGTTGATGATGCATGAAAACGTATACTTGAATGAAGCACGTTGCATTCCAAGTAAGTTCGTAGATTTAGAAGGAAAAGAAGATATGTGGTACCTTGACAATGGAGATAGCAACCATATGTCTGGGGATCAAAGATACTTTACAAGAATTGCTAGTTCAATCACCGGTAAAATACGTTTCGATGATGATTCTAGAATTCACATCAAAGAAAAGGGTCAATATCTTTCATTGACATGAACGGCGAGTCTAGCGTAATGACCGAAGTTTACTTTCTGATCTTAAGAGAGATATTATCAGCTTAGGACAAGCTACAGAGTCAAGTTGTGACATAAAAATGAAGGGATAATGGCTCACAATGAGACATCAAAAGGGAAATTTACTTGTCAAGACAAAGAGGTCTAGAAATCACATATACAAAGTGAGTATGGGAATACACAACGTAGGGAAGGATAAATTTGAAGCTGATTAAGAACAAATTGATGAGAAAAGGAAAGAGTTAAGAAAATCTTAGACCACTCTCACCTTGTTGTTAAACCATAAGGTTGTTAAAATCAGAATAGAAGCTAGATTGTTAGTCTCTCAATCTGCAACGTTTATCTAAGCTACAATCTTGTTGAATGAGAGCATTAAACATCTAGGGGATTATTGATAGGCTCAGGATTTTAATATTAAATCTATACTACAAATAAAAAATCTTTATAGTACAATAAAGGGTCAAATTCCACATAGACCAAATTGTGCAACTCTCAGTTAAACGTTCATTTCTAGCTAAGAAGAAAATAAGAAAGATAGAAACAATAAAAGACAGTAAATTAAAACGGTTTTTAAGCAACAGAAGAAAACGCTAGGTGTTAGAGGATTCCACATATTATAGGGTTTGAAGTTCATGTTGACATGCAAGAGTTATTAATGAAAGTGGTTCTCAACTCAAAAGACAAAGATAGACTAATCTCCTCCCGAAGTATTAGACCTCTATAATCGGATTACCAAATACAAACTCCTGCTGTAATTAAACAATTCAATCATGCAATGATTTCATATTTGATATGTTCATAAGCATCAAGGACAATACTTCCGCAAGTAGAGACACCTACTCATCTAAAATAGGTCAGGTTTCTAAACCAAATTCCTTTGTATTTATTAACCTAATTTCATAAACAAGGTGATCAGGGTAATTCAAGCAATGATAACAGATCTAGACTAAGAACCTAACAATTCAAATTCATAATGTCAAACACTAACCATTAAATCCTTATTTCCTTGGGATAAACCCTAAATTCTAACAAGGTGACTACTTAGACACGATTAAGCAATCAACAATAATAATCATTGAAGGAAAATACATAAAAGAATCGAATTGTATTTGAAAGTAAAAGACAGAGTTTCAGAAATCTTCTCCAAATACAAGGTTGAAAATCTCCTTCTCTCTGAAATGCTCTCAAAATAATTAAAAAGTTGTAATGACTATATCTCTAAAACTAAACCTAAAGCTATTTATAATGATCTAAAAATTAAGAAAAACCTATTATAATAAGGAAAACTCTTCATAGGTCTTTGGACGAATGCGTCTTTTTGATAATTTCCAAGCTGGTTCGGGTGCAGGGATCGATCAATGGAAGTAGGATCGATCAATTCGTCATTCTTTTCCTTCTGAGATCGATCGTCCAGGATGAGATCAATCGATCTGATTTTAAGTAGATATCTTGGAGCTTTGGATCGATCAATCCAGGCATGGATTGATCGATCTCTCTTCACACGATTCCCAAATCAATCTTTTTCACTCGGGTTCGATCCATTCATCTTCATTTTGCCCATTTACACCTGAAATTTTCTTAAACCCATCATTTTTGCTCCAGAACGTCTCAAACACCTAAAATACTGAAAACATACCAAAAACACGTTGAAAACACTCGAATGATGCCAAATAGCAAGTATAAAATACCCACTATAAAGCATCAAAATCGAGTGATATCAACTCCTCCAGACTTACATCTTTGCTTGTCATCAACTGAAGCAAGAACAAATCTAGAGAAGAGGTTTGAAATATACACAGGAACTCTCAGAATCTCAACAACCTTAAATTAAGAAAACAAAAACTAAAAGACACTAATCCTAGAAAACCTTTTCCAAAATAAATTGTTCACCACCACATAATCTAACCAACATACTGCCGACTCTAAATCCCAAATCAATCAAACCATCATATCATATTAACCAGCTCATTAGATTCAGTTAAGTACAAATAAGTGTGTTATTGCCTATGGGATATTGATTAGTGTCGCTTAAGTACCTTTTCTATCAAGGAGCCCATACCAAACAGAGCATCAATCAACTTCTGGTCCTGGCCCTTTTTCCCCTTTCTCACTTTTTTTTCTTTCTGCTTTTTTTTCTTCGCATTTATGCACTTTGAATGTTCTTTTTAGCAGAAGATTTTTCTAGGATTGACTACGAATTTCTAGATCATGCTTTCAACCCTTTTTCTTTTACTGTTTTTTTCCAAAGGGAGGGAGAGAAAGGATCTGGATCATACTGAAAAAACGTGTCAGATTTACAAAGAACTGAAGAGCAAAGTACCTAACTTTTCAAAGTATAACCAACACCATAAGCAAGAGAAATTAATATCAATGTTAAGTCATATCCAATTAGAGCTAGCATCAAATCATCAACAATCCAAAAGACTGGATCTTTCAAAAGCATATCAATCAATAAATGGGGTTCCAAACCTAAAAGCATTAGTTTATCTAAGTTAGTAATCAAATAGAAATCAATTATAAACTCACACTAGGTTATGATCATTGTTCCTTCGACTTGACAAGACTCAACTAAAGAAAAACAAAATTTTTTGAAAATTTTCATCAAAATGATGAAACATCCAAAAAGTCTCAAAACATGGTTAGTAGCTATATACCCTTCCCCTAGACTTAAATCACACCATCCCGGTGTGAAAATAAACCCAAGAAAAGGAAAGAGACTTGAATAATCTGAAAATTTTAAAACGTGAGTTCAAATGTAAGAACTTACCTGATCATCAATGAATCGATCTATCCATCGATGGATCGATCGATCTATGATTACGCAGGGCTTCTGGTCATATGAATCAATCGATCTAAAGATGGATCGATCGATCTATTTCATCGTTTAAATCTGAATGTTAATGGATCGATCAATCCATAGACGGATCGATCGATCTTTCATTATGTACAAATGCTCAACCATCAGTGATCGATTGATCCATAGACGGATCGATCGATCTAAACCTCCGACCAATTTCTTCTTTTTCTAAATTTTCCCGGAACACTTATAAACTCACAACTAAAAATCAATAGCTTAGTCTCCCAAAGCTAAACTGGCTCAAAACTATATATTACTAATCTAAATCACTGAATCAGTGGGTTACATCCCACTCAGCGCTTTGTTTAACGTCAAAAGCTTGACGAACTTACCTTCTAAGTTGGAACTGAGTTAGCACCAATAGATACTTTTCTCAAACTACCATCGTCTGAAATTTGCATCCTTAAAACCTTTTTCATCATCTCTTTTGAATAGTCTTCCCCTTTGTCTTAAAATATGAGGAAAAAATGCATTATCCTTTGAAAAAGGTTTTGAGTTTCCTTTGCACTTTACCTTGTACTCAATTTCGTCGTCATCTAGCGTTTGAGGAATCAAAATCAGATGGTTGTCCTTGTTAATCTTCTTTGATTTCCCACGACCTTTGTTTTTGACTTTTGAGGAGGGCTTTGGAGTTTCTTTACCCTTCACCCTTTTCTTGATTCCTTCTCCAATCGATGCTTGAGACTTCAAGATTGGTTGGGGATGCTCATCGCTCTTTGAAAATTTTATCTTACCCCTCTTTTTGATCATAGGGGCGGCACTCTTGCTTGTTTTGGGCTTCTTCTTTCAAGACTTCGGGAATGATCTCTTTAGTGCTATACTTGGCTTGAGGTTTCTATGCTACCCTCTTTTTCTTCATCATATTCATCTTAGAAGCATTGATATTGGTACTATTGGATGATAGTAACCCTTCTTGATCTTTGTGAGGTTGATGCGCTTTTTAGGCATATATATCACAGCTCCTATAGATGCTAGAAAAGGTCTTCTAATATCACTCGGTTTTGACGCCTTTTAGTGGGTATTTATACCTGCTATTTAGCGTTATCCGAGCTTTTTCCTTGTGTTTTTAGCATGTTTTCAGGATTTTTGGTGTTTGGGATGTTTTGAAGCAAAAAGGACGATTTTCAGGAGAATTCAAGTGCAAATGGACTAAATGGACGCGGGAGGATAGATTTGGAGTGAAAAATGATCGATCCAAGCCTGGATAAAGAGGAGATCGATCGATCCAAGTAGGGATTGATCAATCCAAAGCACTAAAAAATTTACGGAGAATCAGATCAATCGATCCAACCTGGATCGATTGATCCCTTCGAAGCACAGATCGATCGATCTGTGTATGGTTCAATCGATCCCTTTACACGAGCTGGAGAGAAATCAAGCAAAAAGACACATTTTTCCTCAAGATCTATCATTAGCTTTTATTTATTTGGGTTTTATTTTCTTTTTATTTTTAGACTATGAAAGCCTTTTGGCTTATTTTTATTTTATCAAGTCTTTTATCTCTCAATTGATTGGAGATTTTTTCAGAGAGAAGAGATCTACATATGTATTCGAGAGAATTTTTGAACTCTGATTTCTTTATATACAATTTGGCTTTGAAACCTGCAATGTTTACTCAATCTATGATTTATGTTCTTGCGATCATGTTTGAGTAGTCACCTTGTTAGGTAGGATTTTTCCTGGGAAACCAGGTTAATTGTTAGGGTTTAATAGAATGCATTGAAATTTGTTACGTTCTCAGTCTAGATTTGTTCTTAATGCATGAATTAGAGTAGCTAACTAGTTCATTGATCATAGAATTATAAACTCAAAGGGATTTGGCTTAGAAATCTTATCTATTCTAGATGAATAAATGTCTTTGCTTGTGGGAGTATTGTCTTAGATGTTTATGAACTTATCAGATTTGAATTGCATTGCATGATCGAATTATCTAAATATGACGGGAGTTTGTCTTTAGTAATTTGAGCATAGAGATCTAATACTTTGGGAGGAGATTAGTCTATTGTCGTCTTTTGAGTTGGGAACTATATTCAGTAATCAATCCTGCATGTTAACCTTGACCTTTAACCTGAACACATGTGGAATTCTCTATTGCCTATCGTTTTCGTTAATATCTTTACAACTGTTTTACTTTATCATTATTTTCATTTCCTGATTACAATCATTAATTTATTATGTTCTTAGCTTAATTTGATTTAAAACCGAGAGTCGTAATTTCTTGGTCTCTGTGGATTTGATCCCCCATATACTATTGTGTTTGTTGTGCACTTTCAGTGAATATATTTAGGTTAGAACCTGAGTGTATCATCTTCCTCGAACCAATTGCACATCTGAATTTCTTTGAGTATCTATGACGTGGAAGTCGAGCAGGATAACACAATCCTCGGCTTGCACCATCATATTAGATATCAATCCATTTGAGGATATGACAGAGTTATTTGCTAGTATAAAAGCTAGCCATGATGGTTTATTACCTTTTAGTCCCAACTTCTCAGCAACAATCTTGGACATGACGTTAACGTTAGCCCCTGTATCACAAAATTAATCCATGAAAATCACTCCTTTGATCTTGACTGGAACTAAGAATTCGCCAGGGTCTTATAGCTTTTGAAGTCTTTTTAGTGGAATAATCTGGTTAGAGGCTTCATCATAGTATTACCAATTCTTCTTCAAAAGTTTCGAACTCTTTTGGGCATTCAATCTTGAGTTTGGATTTTATTAGATCTAGTCCGATGGATCGATCGATCGCTTTTCCCATAAACACCTTTTTTGCTTGGATTGATCGATCCAAGTATGCATATTGATCAATATGCTGCTTCTGGGTTCTTATGGATTACTAGATCGATCGATCCCTGGGGGGGGGGATCGATCGATCGATTTTCCTGCATCATTACTAGAACTTCTAAAAACTGTAGAATTCTCAGACTCGTCATTTTTCTTCCTAATACCTGAATTTATGGTTTTGTAGTAGCCTTTTGGATTGTCTTCCACTTTCCCAGGAAGAACACCAGCTTGTCTCTTAACTGCTTCTGAGGTTTGAGCCACTTGTAGATCTAGTTTCTTCACATGATTTGACAATGATTCAAAGTTATTGTTCAAATCATTATACATGTTGTCAAGCTTGACATTCAGGTTCTTTTCAAAATGTTGCTGGCTTTCTAGAATCTCCTTGATCATTGATTCGACCTTGTTGTCTTGAGGTGGAGTTGTTTGTTGAAACCCAGGTTTAGAGGTTGTTTGAAAACATCCATAGTTTGAATTTTGCACAAAACTCCTATTATAATTTCCTTGGAAACCACTTCCACCTAAATTCTGACCGAATGCTTGTCCAAATTTTTGTATGAAGCTCTGTGATTGATTTGGATACACATGGTCTTGTGGATTACCCTTATCAGTACTCCTACAAGAGAGATTACTTTTGTTGAAGCCTTGAGTGTACACTCTCTATTCCTGGCTATAATTATAGCTCACTTCCTCTACATTCTTAGGTTCTTGAATAGCAAAATAGTCAGCCTCAATCTTATCCACATCTTCAGCGAAACTGACATGTTTCTCATTTTGATTCTTGAGAAGTTGAGTGAGGATTCCTTTCACCTCAGTAAGATCAAAAGATTCTGAACTAGATGATCTTACTCTTCGATCATAGTCGGGGCAGTGATTGCTATTGCTCTGATCTAGATTGTCAATCAGCTAGTAAGCTTCATTCACAGTATTTGTCATGAAGTCACCATTGCTAGCAGTATCAAGAGAGAGTCGATACTGCTGTTCTATACCCTTGTAGAAGGTATTGAGAAGACTTATCTCGGAGAAGCCATTATGAGGACAGTCCCGAAGGTACTCCTTAAACCTGTCTCGTGCTTCATAAAAGGATTCTACAGAACCCTGCTGAAATTAAGAGATCTTGTTTCTCAGATTATTGGTCCTTGTAAAGGTATAAAAGTGGCTTAGAAACTTGGATTTTCACTCATCCCAAGTCTCTATAGAGTTAGCAGGCAACGTCTTTAACCATCTAAGAGCTCTACCAGCAAGAGAGTGATTGAAGAGCTTACAATGCATGAAGTCTTTAGAGACTCCATTGAGCTGAGTGGTGCTGCATATGTCCTCAAAGCTGTCTATATGATCCATAGGATGCTCAGTCGGCAAACCATGGAATTGATTTTGCCTAAGCAACTAAATAAGCTGAAACGGGAACTGATAGTCATGTCTTTGAGGCTGGCGAGGGTATAGAGCATTCCTATTGATGAGGAAAGCTTCAGGGTTGTTGAAGTCGCCAACTAGCACCCTGTTTTGATGTAGTGGGTGATTTCTGACATGTTATGGTGAGTCTTGATTACTATTACCGCCTACTTGTTGTTCCGGTGGCAATTGATTGTCATTACCTCCTTGTTGTCCTTGTGGCACTTGATTGTCGTTTCCTCCTGGTTGGTTAATCATCAACTGATGTAGTCCTTTCGGAGGATATTGGAAATTTTGGTCTTCAAGTAAGACCGGATTATTGATTAGAACGTTGTCTCCCATTGTGTTGGAAGAGCTTGCGCTTTTTCTTGCTTTCCATTTTGTGTGTTCTACTCTTGCTAGTTCTTCGTTAGTGAGGTTGACTAATTCATATGATTTGGTAGATCTTCTGTTCATGCACCTGCAAAACAAAGACAACAAGAAAGAACAAGATTAGCACTGTAAAATAAAAATCTTAGACTAGATGCTAAGTAAAACTTGAAAGGCAAAATTGGTCCACAGTAACAACGCTAAAAATCTGATAGGCTCAGAATTTTAATAATAAATATACACTGCAGAGAACATATCTTTGTAGTATAATAAAGGTTCAAATTCCACAGAGACTAGATTTTGCGACTCTCAGTTAAACGCTTGTTTCTAGCTAAGACAAAAATAAGAAAGATTGGTTTATTTAAAGCAATAATAAAAGAAAGTAAATTGAAACGGTTTTTAAGCAATTGAAGAAAATGCTAGGCGTTAGGGAATTCCACAGGTTATCAAGTTTGAAGTTCAGGTTGACATGCAAGATTTATTAATGAAAGTGGTTCTCAACTCAAAATACAAATATAGAATAATCTCCTCCCGAAGTATTAGACCCCTATAATCGAATTACCAAATACAAACTCCCGCTGTATTTAAACAATTCAATCATGCAATGAGTTAAGATTTGATATGTTCATAAATATCAAAGACAATACTTCCGCAAGTAGAGACACTTATTCATCTAGACTAGGTCAGGTTTCTAAACCAAATTCCTTTGTATTTATTAACATAATATCATAAACTAGGTGATCAGGCTAATTCAAGAAATGATAACAGATCTAGACTAAGAACCTAACAATTCAATTTCATAATGTCAAACCCTAACCATCAAATCCTGATTTCCCTGGGATAAACCCTAAAACCTAACAAGGTGACTACTCATATATGACTAAGCAATCAACAATCATAATCATTAAAGGAAAATACATCAAAGAATCGAATTGTATTTAAAAGTAAAAGACAAAGTTTCAGAAATCTTCTCCAAATACAAGGTTGAAAATTCTCCTTCTCTCTGAAAGGCAAGAAAATGGTTTCTTGGATAAGGTCTTACTCTTTTCTTGGATTTATTTTCATACCAGGTTAGTGTGAAGTAAGTCTGGGGAAGGGTGAAGGGTTACTAACATGTTTATTTTGGATGTTTTATCATTTTGGTGAAATGTTTTCAAAAACTTTCGGTTTTATTGTGTCGAGTCTAAAATCATGACCATAATCTGTGATAATCACTAGCCTAGTGTGTGTTTAAAATCATTTTCTTTTAACTACTTAGATTAACTGTTGTGTTTAGGATTGGAACCCCCATTGATTGATTGATATGCTTCCGAAAGTTCTGATTTTTTGGATTGTTGATGATTTGATGGTACCTCTAACTTGATAGGACCTAACATGGCCTTAAATTCTCTTGCTGATGGTGTTGGTATACTTTGAAGCTAGGTACCTTCCTCTTCAGTTCTCTGTAAAACCGACAATTTTTTCATTATGATCCGGATCCTTTCTCTCATTCCCTTCAATAAAAAAAAGATAAAACATGGATTGAATAGCGGACCTTGAAGTTTGTTTCCTCATTCCACAAAATCGGCTGCTAAAAGAGAAAAAGAAAAAGAGAAGAAAAAGAAAGAAAAACGTAGATATATAAAGAAGTAATTAAAAAAAGCAGTAAGAAAAGAAAAGAAAAATGAAAAGGAAGTGAGAAAAGGAGAAAAATGATCAGGACCATAAGTCGAATGATGCTTTGTTTGGTATGGGTGCTTTGATAGAAGAGGTACTCAAGCGCGTTGATCGATACACCATAAGTAAGAATGCAACATTTATACTTGAATGGATTTAATGAGCTGGTTGAGATGATTTGATAGTTTGATTGATTCATGATTTAAAGTAGAATGCATATGTTACTTATGTGGTTGTAAGCGGTCTATTTGCAGTAGTTGTCTATGATTAGTGTCTTTAGTTTTTGATACCTGAATTTGGGGTTTTTATGATTATGTGAGTTCTTGTGTGTTCCGTTTTCAAACGTATTTTCTGGATTTAATCTTGCTTTACTTGAGGATAAGCAAAGATCTAAGTCTGGGAGAGTTGATATTACTCGGTTTTAATGCATAATATTGGGCATTTATGTCTGATATTTTGAATTTTTTGAGCATTTTCTTTGTATATTTGGCATATTTTCAAGATTCTAGGTGTTCGGATCATTTTGGAGCAAAAAAATAGATTTTATAGAAATTTAGAAAGAATGTAGAATCTGCTCGAACAAAATGCCCGATCGATCTCAAAGTGCATGATCGTGCAATTTAAACATAATGCCCGATTGATCTCAAAGTGCCCGATCGTGCAAAACCTCCTAGAATTTTACGAGCTTATAGATCAATCCTCACTTGGATTGATCGATCTAATTTAGTTAGTGCCCGATTGATCCTCATGATGTCCGAGCGATCTCTGTACCCGAGAAGAATTTAAAGAAATCCAAATTACAAGATCGACCTCAAGCTTATCTGCAGTTTTTCTTATTTTATTTATTTTCTTTGAAACTATATAAGCCATGTAACTTGTTTTATTTTTACACATTATTTTATTCTAGTTTACAGAAAGAGGGAGAAGAATTACAGAATCCTGTATTTGGGAGAACTTTCTCCGAACCCTTATTTTATATTCAATATCAATTTTATGTGTTCTACAATGATATTGATGTGTGTTTCTTGTCAATGTCTGAGTAATTCCATAGTTAGGTTTTAAGGTTTCCTAAGGAAACCAGGTTTGATTGTTAGGGTTTATCATAAAGGGATTGAAGTTGTTAGGTTCTCAGTCTATACTTATTCTTAATGCTTGAATTAAATTGGCTGCTTAGTTCATGATATTTGGTTGATAAACACAAAGGGATTTGGCTTAGAAATCTGATCTAGTCTAGATGTGTAAATTTCTTTGCTTGCGGGAGTAATGTCTTAGATGTTTACGAACTTATCATATCTGATCTTAATGCTTCATTGAATTATCTAAATACAGGGGGATTTTGTCTTTAGTAATTCGAACATACGAATCTAATACTTCGGGAGGAGATTAGTCTTATTTTGTCTTTGGTGTTGAGTATTATTTTCAGAACAAAAATCCTTGCATGATAACCTGACTTTTAAACATGACTACCTGTGGAATTCCCTATTGCCTGATGCTTTTATTTTATTATTACAATAGTTAGTTTTAATTATTGCTTTTATTCAATGACAAACAACTGATTATTACTTTCATAGCTTGATTCGATTTAAAACTGAAAGTCGTATTATCTGGTCTTTGTGGGATCCGACCCTATCAATGTTACATTGATCTGTTCTCTGCATTATAGTCTATCAGAATTTTGGCGCTGTTGCCGGGGACCAATATAGTGCCTTTTAAGTTTTCTTTAGAGTTTAGTCTAAGATCTTTCTTTTTATCTTATTTTTTAATTTTTTTTCTTTTCTTATATAGGTGATGGCCATGGATTACAATGATTGGCTACATGAGCAGGTGGACACATTCAAAGAGAACATTCATGATAAGGAGGAACCATTTGATGAGAACGTTCTTACCCTAGAACAAAAAGAGTTGGATTATCTTGAAAAAGAATATCCAACACTGCCAAGGAGAGTTATAGCTGAGACTCTTCAACTAAATATCCTCTTACACCGAGCAACACTTGAGGGAAGAGATATCACACATGAAGAGGTAAACTTAGCTGAAATATTTAAAGAGGTAATATATTGGGTTCCACCACTTAATTTCATGATTATGAATTATGTCACATGCTTAGCATTGAAGATATAACTTATAGGTTGCATACACCCATGATTGTTGATGAATGTTATGATTTGATAGGTGAGTCTCAAAGATTAGATACTATGAGGTTTGAAACACTTACTAGGAATTATGATGGAATATGTTATGACATTCATGATCTCAATTTAATATTTCTAATGATTCTAGTCCACTTCTTAAAAAGTCTTGTCTAGGAGATGTGCTTGATGTAGATAAGATATTGAGTGGTTTAGAAAATCCTAAGGTTGAGATGGACTTTAGAAGTGAGAATGATGTGTTTTACATGATTTATGGAGATGAAGTTGACTACTTTTTGTTGAACTCGTTTAGACCCGAAGTTGATTTTATTTTTCCATCCAATGCTTTTGATTCTCACGAGCCTCTAGTAATCAAGGAGAAATTCACGATATATGCTACATATGTAGTCAATTTCTTTGATGAGATTGATGTCTTATTGTATTTCTTTGTGCATATGTTATATTTCACTAATAGGAGAAGGACTAAAGGTGCACTGGCTCATCCATTTGATTCTCATGATTAGCATATTGTATTCCACAGTCAAGCTAATGACTTTAAACAAAGATCTAAGTCTGAGGGAGTTGATATTACTCGTCTTTGATGCATAATAATGGGTATTTATGTATGCTATTTTGCAATATCCGAGCGTTTTCCTTGTATATTTGGAATATTTTCAGGATTCTAGGTGTTCGAGTCATTTTGGAGCAAAAAAAATGGATTTTATAGAGATTTAGAAAGAATGCAGAATCTGCTCGAGCAGAATGCCTGATTGAGTGCCCGATCGTGCAATCTAAACATAATGCCCGATCGTGCAAAAGCTCCTGGAAAATTACGAGCTTATAGATCGATCGATCCTCACTTAGATTGATCAATATAATTTCATCAGTGCCTGATCGATCCTTATGATGCTCGATCGGTCTCCGTACCAGAGAAGAATTTAAAGAAAGCCAAATTACAAGATCATCCTCAAGCTTATCTGTTGTTTTCCTTATTTTATTTATTTTCTATGAAACTATATAAGACTTGTAGTTGGTTTTGTTTTTACACATTATTCTATTCTAGTTTTCAAAAGGAGGGAGAAGAATTACAGAACCCTGTATTTGGGAGAAGTTTTCTGAACCCTTATTTTATATTCAAGATATATTTTATGCTTTTGATTATGTGTTCTACAATGATATTGATTTGTGTTTGCTTGTTAATGTTTGAGTAGTTTCATAGTTAGGTTTTAGGGTTTCTTAGGGAAACCAGGTTTGATTGTTAGGGTTTATCATAAAGGGATTAAAATTATTAGGTTCTCAGTCTAGACTTATTCTTAATGCTTGAATAAGACAGGCCGCTTAGTTCATGATATTAGGTTGATAAACACAAAGGGATTTGGTTTAGAAATATGATCTAGTCTAGATGAGTAAATGTGTTTGTTTGCGAGAGTATTATCTTACATGTTTATGAACTTTTCAAATCTGATCTTAATGCTTGATTGAATTATCTAGATACGGCGGGAGTTTGTCTTTAGAAATTCGAACATAGGCATCTAATACTTTGGGAGAAGATTAGTCTTATTTTGTCTTTTGAGTTGAGAACTATTTTCAAAACGAAAATTCTTGCATGATAACCTGACTTACAAACCTGACTACATGTGGAATTCTCTATTGCTTGACGCTTTTATTTTATTGTTTACAACCATTAGTTTTAATTATTGTTTTTATTCAGTTACAAACAATTCATTATTACTATCTTAGCTTGATTCGATTTAAAACTAAAAGTCTTACTATCGGGTCTCTGTGAGATTTGACCCTATCTATAATACATTGATTTGTTCTCTGCAGTATAATTTTAGGATTTAAATTCTAAGTCTATCATTCATTGTCGTCTTATTGTAGAACATCAAATATTTCTCATAAATAGAAAGATTAAGTTTTTCGAATGAAGAAAGATTGAAAGAAGCATTAGACATCTTGAGAAGCTACAACCTACTCCGTATACACATGTAGGAGATGTAGATATAGCTGTATAATTTAATCAAAATAAAGAAGATCTTGAATATGTTCGGTTCTTCCCGGAAAATGAGAAGTATGTATCTCTATTTTTCTGGAGGTGAGGATACATAAGTAATTGAAGGGAGAAGTAGAACATGGTTATTTGCGACGAAGATGGCAAAGGGTATGTAGTGATGAAAACGGAAGGGATGAGAGAGTTTCTAAAGACGGTGGAGGAAGTGCGTGTGGTAAAGAACTGAAGTAGTCAGGTTCCGAGCGTGAGGATGAGTATGAGACGCATGTCGTCGCTAAAGCTCAAGAGTTGTATCCGTTTAGAATCAGAGACGCTCGTAATCATACGACTGTTAATAATAACGGAACAAGCAAGAAAAGAAGCTGGAAGCTCATCTGATGCAAACGTGAACAATTTTTTATATCGATTATATCTCAAAGTCGATGCAACAATTCATTTAGAATCAATCGTACTGCAAAGGAGCAGCATTGCCAGAGAGCGAGGATTTCAAAGTAGTGAATCTAGATATCAACCATTTCATGAGAAAACAAAGTGATCACGTGGTTTTGATATTATTTGGAGCATAGTATATTATTTGGAAAACAAAGTCAAAATCGAGAAGAAAGGAGAAGGAGACTATATATATAGGGTGTCAAAATAGATAAAATTTTATGGATGAACACAATACAGTTTAATCCATTAATCCAACGAGTTGAATCTTATGGATCTAATGGGTTAATGAGTTTAATGGGTTAATGAATCAAATGGGTTGAGTTAAAATTGTTAAACTTTTTATGGGTTATTGAGTTGTAATGGATAAACCATTAACCCATTAGTTTTGATTCTTTACCCTTTGCATTCATCATCATGTCATCATCATGTCATCATCATTGTTATAAAAATTCATCACCATATATTTATATAAAATCAATATCATTACATCAAAATATAACATCATCATCAACATAAAATCACCATTTTCGATAAAATTTTCCTGCCAAAAATTTCTCGTCAAACTTTTCCCGCCAAAAATTTTCAGTCACAAGTTTTCCCGCCAAAATTTTCTCCTAAAAAATGCAACCGTCAAAAAATTTCCCGTCAAAATTTTGCCACCAAAAATTTTCCTGTCAAGATTCCCCCGTCCAAATTTTTCCTCCAAAAATTTACCGCCAAAAATTCTCGATGATCATGATCGTAGTGAAATTGGTGATGAAATGGTTCGAATGTAATGTTGATGTCGTAATTAACAATTATTATAATTATTCAAATAATGATCAACTTATTATAGGTAATCTATTAAACCTATTAATCAATTAATTTAAATAGGTTATGAGTTGATCCACACTATTCTCTTAATAGATTGGGTTGACTCATAGCCATTAAACAAATAGTCATTGGATATTAATTGGTTTGAAAAGGTTTACCTAATTTGACACTCCTGTATAAATACCAACGGGTTTTATATTTTTAATGATCAATTTACTTTAGTTAGAAAGATATTTAAAGAACATGTGGCTAAAAAAGAAATAGAACACGTGGCTAAGAAAGAATATATGAATATTTTAAACAATGTTGGTGAGTGAATTGGTGGAAATATGTTTTAAAATTAATTGGTTAAAGCCAAAGATTGATGAAGTTTCCTTGAAGAAGATAAAATCATCGGATGAAGCTAATCCTCAAAGAGTCATTTCAAGCCCTGGTAAGAAACTTCATGTGAAAAGATTGTTATTCAGATTGACACCAAAAATTTGGTGTTTCATAAACATATTCATACAAGGTATTACTTTATGAGAAAATGTGTTGAGAACGGTCAAGTTGAAGTAGAGCATGGTTTGGGAAACCAACAAAACGCGAACATACTTATTAAAGCATTTGGTAGAATCAAGTCAAAGAGATGATATATCTCATTGGTGTTCAAAATGTGGAACAAAAGGACTTTAAACTTAAAAGGAAGAATGTTGACTTAGCTTGAAAAAATATTAAAAAAGAAAAGAAAATAATGATTCCAAAAGATTAGGTTAGATAAAATATTTAGGAGATATTTAAATATTAGTAGTTATCTAAATTAATGTGTTTCCTATTTTTTGTTCACCTAATTGAGTTAGGAATAGGAATTAGAATCCTATATAAAGCTTCGATTGGTAACATATAGTATCAAAATTGAGTTGCAGTAGATATTATAATTCGATATAATTTGCTGTAAAAATCATGTGGTAAGTTATATGGCGAGATTGCTGTACAAATATGTGTTAACATTTTTTCTGTTGTAAATGATTAGTAACTTTTCTGATGTATATATTGCTGAATATGTTATTAATTAACACTAGAACACTATCATAGATTAAAAAATTTTTTTAAATAATTATACAAATAAATATTAACTAAATAAAAAATAAACAAAAAATTGTAACATTATCGGAGAATTGGTCTTTCGTACGTCGATACGACATGGACCTTGCGACAAGTTGACCATCACCGCTTTGTATATTTAAAAGGTACAAACACATTCTTATGATCGTTCTCGAGAATGATACTTTTGGCCGTATAGTCAAGACAATCATCGGTGTCTTGAGTTAGCCATTTTATATGATTTCAAACCTATACAAAAGGATTTCCCGAAACTTCCGCAATCTATAAGGAATGATCGTATGGTCGTGATGTCTATACGAAGAGAATAAGTTCTACAATTTTATAGCAAAATTCCAATGAAATCTCGGAATGATACGAAACAAAAGACGAGGGGTTCGAGACAAAATCAGCTCGTCAACCGACGAGCTGAATGTGTGTCATTGAGCTTGCCAAGCTAAATTTACGAGATTGAGCTCGCCGGTTAGTGAGCTGAAATTGTTTGTGCTCTCCAGCTCGCGAGCTGATCACTCAACGTTTTCACAAGATATCCACTTGAGTTAGATTTCATATGGAAGTGGTTTCAAGTTAATGCATTACCATAATCAAGAATTACGATAATTTTACCGAAGGCTGGTCATTCAGCTCACCCAGTTGGCGAGCTGAAATTGTTTGTGATGCCCAGTTCGCCAATTGGCGAGCTGATCACTCAAATTTTTACACAAGATATCCACATGAGTTAGCTTCCGTATTGAAGCGGTTTCAAGTCGATCTGTTTCCACAATCAAGAGTTACAACAATTTTACCGAAGGATGGTGATTCAGCTCGCCAAGTCAATGAGCTGAAACTGTTTGTGATGCCCATCTCGCCATCACTCAAAGTTTTACACAAGATATCTGCTTGATTTATCGTCCGTTTAGAAGCGGTTTCAAGTCAATCCAATGGCGCAATCAAGAGTTACGACAGTTTTACCGAAGGATGGTCATTCAGATCGCCAACTAGCAAGCTGAACTTGCTTGCGAGGTCTAGCTCGTCAATTGGCAAACTGAACGTATGCGTCAAGAATATCCAGTTAACTTGAGCATGTACGAGTACTGTAAACATTTCGAAAGAATATTGTCAACGTGTTAAACATACTTTCGTAAACGTGTATTGTGCATACGTAAACATGTTGTCCGCAAATGGTAAGATTCGAGGACAAAGTGTTTGTTCGAGGATTATGATTGCTCGTATATGTGGGGATATTTTGTATTCTCGTACATTGATGTTGAGTATGCTTGTTTCGACTTCGACACTGGATGTAAGCAGATTATCTTGCCTCGTTAAAACCTTACTGATAGGAAAACCCAGTGGGACAAAACCTTCTCGGCTAAGGACAAAAGAGTGCAGAGATAATCGCTTAGATATTTAATGATTGTTGTCCGATTCTTCAGAAATATATCCTTTAAGATCTTTTGGAAGTATCTCAACTTGGTTAGAATGATCGGGTTGATTCGACTAGTGCAGTTTAATGTTCGTTGTGATTAATATTTACGTGACGATTTTTAGACATCGATTCTGTCGTGACCGTTTTTGACCCCAACATTATTTTTCATTGTAAGACTGGGAGACTGATATATGAACGATGAGTTAAATTTTAATTTAATGACTAACTTTGTAAATAAATAATGGCTGAGTTATTCTTACCTTAGAGATTTGTTTTTTTTTTGTTTTTACTTTTTGACTGAGTTATACATACTAAATAAACTTAAAATATGTGATATACAAAACGACATGTCGAACTATCTGGTCCAAGCTACTCAGACATATCTACTAGATCAAGCCAAACTCATATTGAATGTTTTTGTTATACGGCTGATTTCTTGTTGAACAATGGTTGAGTTCTATTTGATTACAAATGAGTTATGTTAATTTATGGTTGAGCTCTGTTTGACTACGGATGAGTTTTGTTTATTTATGGTCGAATTATGTTTGATAAAGGTTGAGTTATTTTTACAATACATGACTACAGTAATAAGTAAATATGTAGATAAAAGTTGTTCCATATGTAAATAACTAAATTACATCAAGTACTTAAATTACATGATTACTTGTAAGTGTTCTAAACAACTTTTTTTCTAAACCAGACATCTCACTTCCCACGTAGAAACGTGCTCTACATGTTGCCAAAATGTGCATATAGTATGTTATTGGCACTATTAACACAAATCGTGGGCACTACATCAACTTGTATCAATAGTACCACCAGCATACTATGCATATTTGGGAACATCTAGAGCTCGCACTGCATGGAAAGTGAGATGTCTGATGGTTTAGAAAAAAATTTGTTTAGAACACTTACATGTTAACTTTAATTTACAGCATAACAAATAAAAATAAGATAGATGAACAAGAACTGTATTCCATCCCCCAACCATTCATGAGCTTCTGAGTTCCTATTTTCGATATCATTCATGTGGTACTCAACTAACGCCAAGTACCAATGGATACTTCTTTAGTAACCGAAAAGGCAATGAGAAAATAGTTTTTGGCTGCATATACTCCTAAAAGAAAAATATATGAGTGTGATCCAGAAAAATTCTCATAAGAGTTATCTAGGAAAAATAACGTATTCAATATTTCCACAATCCCATTGAACTGGCTGGGGGAAATAAGAAGAAGGAGCAATTGGAACATATTGAAGCCACTATATAACATAACCTCGAACTGTAGTTACCAATTTGGTGGTTGCATAGGATAAGCAGGAGGGAAGCAGATTGCATGTGTACTACTTGTGAGCAAAATTGAAAGAGATAGATTGCATGCGTATTGTTGGTGGGGAATATCGAAAAGATTAGAGAGAAAGGGATGTTGAATATAAAAGGTTTCAGTGACGTGGAATACAATTTAGTGATGTTGATTTGTTGATCATACATTAACCAAATTAGGAGAAAACTAAGCTAGTGAGTGAATTGTAATTTATTAGGGTTTTGAAAAAGCTCCAGTAATTTTTGAAAGATGTAAGGTATACTATTCATATTAGACCAGAACTGGACGAAAACATTATTGTATAACGGACTGAGTAATGTTTTTTACTTAACGAATGAGTTATGTTTATTTTATGACTGAGTAATGATTACCACAATAATGAGTTATGTTTACTATACGACTGAGTTACCTTTTTTATTGAGTGATTATGGTACTTCGAATATACTTGCTTTCAGATAAAGAAAACCAAAAAATGAAAACATGTTCAAATTAGTTATAATTACAGGGATGGAAATAAAAAAATTTCATCATCCCGTAGATTACTACATATTCCAGCTTTTCGCATTTGCCACGTACTTAGACCTATCCCTCTTGTACAGCTCACCAATCTCTGCCACCAGAGGATAATCTAGATTGGGATCAGCCATCAACGCGGAAATGGAGGACAACACCTAATCAGTCAATAAACTTGATCAATCAGTGAAGAAACATTGATTAATAACGATTATACATACATCAAAAAAAGTATTCATACATGGGACAATCTAAAGCTAGGACACCATTTCATGTCTCTCAGCATATCCATGTCAATGGAGCCACTCTTGTTGATGTTCGGATGGTACACCTTAGTTGAAAGACACCTACACATAACTAGCAATCGTGCACGTGAGCAAGCAAGATGATCACTTAATTTGCATAAAACAAGAACGAACCTTTGATGGTTGGTTCGGATAGTTAGGAGGGAAGCGGATGGTAAGTGAGAAGAGTCTGCCTTCATATAGAGTACCAGCTGCTCCCATTATGAATCCTTCCCAGTGGAACATTTTGTCTCCCATTGGACCTATAAGAGATGGAGTTTAAGATTTGTGTATTTCTTATACTATAAATGTGTTGTAGGACATGATAGACTAACCGACGATGTAGTGTGAGGGAGAATTACGCTTCAACCTCGTCAAATCTAACTCAATCTTTTGTCTGGCCATCTGCAAAAAATACAACAAATAAGAACAATATATGATCAAAACGGAAAAATAAACAATAGTGAGAAAAATCGAAATATAGATATTGCAAGCATACTGTTTTTGAGCAAAATCGTTATGGGAGAAGAGAGAAAACCCTGCGACAAGATATTACAGAGATTCTTAAGTTGTCTGCAAATTAACAGAGAAAAAAAGAGATAAATAGAAAGACGGGAGAGAGAAAGAGAGAGAGAAACGTGGCTATTTCTCGAGGAAGCGTTGTTTTTTTTCAAGGGCTGGGTTATTGTTAGAAGCAGTAATACTTATTTGTATTATTATAAAGGACTAATATTTGTTAATGCGTTTTAAAAACCAATAGTTCATGTGTTTTCTTGATATTTGATTTATGTAAATAAACAATTGGGTTTTAATGTTTATGTATGAGTTATGTTATACACAATACGACTGAGTTATGATTTTTACGATACGGATGAGTTATGTTTACCATACGACTGAGTTTTTTTTACTCTATGACTGTGTTATGACTAAGTTACGACTGAGTTAAGGTTTAATGTTTAGTATTTAGGGTTTAGACCAACTCTAACGTGACAGTATTACCACAAAATGCATTGTGTAATTTGATTTTTGCTCTCCAATCGAACGCTATGCTTAACGTTGTTATAGTGGGATTTTTATTAAGGCTACAGTAACACACCATATGTGGTTAGCTAGACGAAATATAAAAAAGTTAGTTAGATTACATTTGACTATTAGTTAAACGAAAACCCTTTCGATACCAAAATTTAAAATCATCACTTGCCTCGTAATATCACATCATCTTCAAAGATACATCATAGCCGCATATGACCTCAATAACATAGTAAGACATCATTTCACCCATAATATCACATCATAGCTGCATAAGAAAACATTGTTGTCGTGTTTGCTCGAGGTAACTTTATTTTAGAGTTCTCACACATATTAAAAAGTAATTATTGTGTCGTTAGTTTCTTTATATCTTTAACCCATTTTATCTATATTTTCCAAATTTAAATACTTAAAACTTAACTTTTCAATTTATTATACTATTAATTAATTATAGAAAGATGTGTTTCTAGGCAAAAGGTATGATTGAGCATTTTGGTTAGGACAAAAGCGATAATTAAAAAGTAAAAAATCAAGTAATATGAAAAAAAAACAAAAAAAATCTAGAAAATCAAGTATTGAGAAACAGAGGGAGTAAGAAATAATTTCGCTCAGTTATAAAAAATTTCTCGATACTAGTGTAATACGAAGATGCGGGAATATTTAGCCGAATTTTCAAGGAAAATATATCTTACTAAACAGCTGGGCCTTTTTTGGTGCATGTATGAGTTATATTTTTACTATACGACTGGGTTATGTTCATTTTACGAATGAGTTATTTTTATTTTACAGTTGAGTTATCTTACTAAATGGGTGGTTTTTGTGCATGTTTGTTATAAGACGGAGATATACAAACTTAATAAACTTAAAGTACGTGATATACAAACTCAAAATCATCCATAATTATAAGGTCCAAACTCCTCAAACATATCTACTTGTTCAAGCCAAACTCTTGCTAACATCCACTCGGGCTTTTCCTGACAAAGCGCCCAAGTCTTCTTCAACATACACATGTGGGTTCGGTAAACCGTTTTTCCACCTATTAAAATATGTCCAAACTGTCAAGGTATGAGACGAAACCCACATGTTTTTATCATGTACAAGAGGACATAACAAAAGGGTTAGTATTTTTTATATTTATGGAAGAAAACCCAATTGATGCTTACAGCGAGTATAAGAAACCATTGTTCCTTATAATCATCGGGAATCAAGCGGTAAGTTGGCCACGCATGAACTCATACTTGTTCAAGAATGGAGTGAACGCCTTCACAAAATCATATAGAAATTTAAACCCCACAACACTAGTATTGTCAAAATAAATAATGGGACCAGGGTTTAACATGGGGAGGTTTTCCCGATCACCAGAACTATTAATGGCATTGTCACTGCTGTGTAACCTGTATGAATGAGGAATAACCAACAAATCTGACATATATGAATATATTTGGTAAAAAAAAGACATAGGATGAAGAGGTTAAAGAGGGTAACTACATTTAGAAAGAAATAAGAAGAGGAAATGTCGCGAGTCAAAAGGAAAAAATGTTTAAAAAAATTTCCCGCTAAAAAAACGGAAACATCACGATTTAGTTACACTTGACGAGTGAATTATTTGTCTTAACGGCTGACTTAAGATTATTATGATATTTAAGGTTTAGTGTTTACAGTTTAGGGTTTATTGTTGAGAGTTTACTAAGAAATATATATATATATATATA
>OVBE01001647.1:0-35179 GCA_900406425.1 Iberis pinnata
TATATATATATATATATATATATATTAGAACACTCTCTCTCCATTTCACAAACTTACACACATACATTCTTACAAAATGTGACTACTTCTCCCTATTTTTTTTTCATGGATGGATGGTAAAATGATGAATGCAGACACAAAGCTTTTTAACGACGAATATGCATATGATGTTATGGAGTTCATCGAATAAGCATGTCGACAACCTCGGGCACAAAGTAGTCGTAAGTTAACATGTCCATGTTCTTTGTGTCGAAATTCTCATCATATCAAGATAGATATAGTATGAAATCACTTGTATTGCAATGATTTTATGTCGGGTTAAAAGATTTGGTATTCACTTGGAGAGAGACCTGATTTTGTTGGTAGTAGTAGCGTTAGCGAACCATTGGCCGATATGACAGAAGAACCTAGAACGAAATTAGATTTTGGGGTTGGTACGGTTCAAATGGTTAACGAAATTTATAAAGAAAATAAAGAGTCAGCGTAGGTTTCGAAAGAAGAACCTAATTTAGAAGCACAAAATTTTATTATATGTTAGATGCAGCGAATCATCCATTATATAGAGGATGTAGAGAAGGTCATTCGCCTTTATCATCTGCAAGTAGGTTGATGGGGATAAAGACATACTAAAATTTAGATGAGGATTGTGTTGACATAATAGCTAAGTTTGTGACGGATATCTTGCCAGAGGATAACACTGCTCGGAGTTCATATTACGAGATACAAAAAATAAAAAATTTCGAGGCTTGGATTGCCTTATCAGGTTATAGACGTGTGCATCGGTAATTGTATGATCTATTAAAGACACGATGAAGACTGGAAAAATTGTAGATATTGTGGCAAACCAAGGTATAAAGATACATGCGGTAGAGTTTCAGTGCCTTACAAGATGATGTAGAATTTGCCACTGAGAGGTAGGTTGAAGAGGTTGTATCAGTATAAGAGAAAAGTTGTGAGAATGAGATGGCATGATGAGCATAGAATTGATGGAGAGATTACACATCCTTCTGATGTAGAAGTTTCGCGCCATTTTTAGTCAACATATCCGGATTTTGCGTACGAGAGATGAAACATTTATCTTAGATTAAGTACAAATGGATTCAGTCTTTTTGGGAAGCATGGTAAATAATGTTCTTAGTGGCCAGTCATCGTGATGCCTTACAATTTGTCAGCATCTTTGTGTATACCTGGGCCAGATCATCCTAAGCGAGCGCTTAATGTATTTTTGCAAGCATTGATAGATGAATTGAAGACATTATGGAAGCATGGGAAAGATGTGTATGTGTGTCGATACAACAAAATTTTAAGATGCGTGCGGTTTTTATGTGGACTATAAGCGATTTTTCAGCTTATGGTATGTTATCTAGATGGACAACACACCTGCATTAGATGACACGGATCTATTAACCCAAATGAGCTATTTTGGTTTTGAGAGGACAGTTGATGCTAATGTTGGTGGGAATGGACATACACATAATGTTGATCGTTTAAGAGAAAATCATAATACGCACAAGAAAAGCATATTCTGGGATTTACTTTACTAAAAAGACCATTTGTTGAGACATAACCTAGATGTCATGCATATTGAGAAGAACTTCTTTGACAACATAATGAACACTGTTCTAAATGTTCAAGAGAAGACCAAAGACAATTTGAAGTATAGATTAGACTTTCAAGACATTTGTTCACGTCCTCAGCTTCACCTCACAGACGATGGAAGGTGTCCAATTCCTACACTTAGATTACCTAAGAATGCAAAAGATGAGTTCTTTGACTCGATTAGTCATAGGGCCAAATTCTCCGATTGATATGCATATAATATGAGGAATTATCTTGATATCAGAGAAGGAAAGTTCATTGGAATTAAGAGTCATATTTTTCATGTAGTAATGCAACGACTTTTCCATTTGCATTTGCGCATCTCCTTCCAAAAGATGCTCATGAAGAAATTGAAGGTATTAATTTAATAATTTGTGTACAATTTAGTTATATGTTTTAATTTTTGAATAGTTATATGGGTTTCTACATTTACAACAGTTGAGGCTTTCTTTTGTGATATTAGCCAAATGACACCTACCGCATATTGTATTTCCACATTACAAAGGAATATACCAATGATCATTTGCGACTTGGAGAAGATTTTTTCACCGTCATTCTTTGACGTTATGGAACATCTAACGATTCATCTTCCTATTGAAGCATCACTAGGTAGATTGGTTCAATATCAGTGGATGTACCCCTTCAAGAGGAACATGTTCCACTTGAAGAAAAAATTCAAAAATCTTATCAAAGTCGAGATTTCTATTATGGGATAGAGCATCAACGAAGAAGCTACAAATTTTGCAGAATATTACTTTCCAAAGATGTTCGGGTGAAAAGCCATAGAACAACTCGACATAACGACGATGGAGAACACTCTATTGATTTCTCTGCATATTACATGTTTTATGAGTGAATTTATCATCATTTTTAGGTTTGTTATGTTATCAATAGGTTGTGTTAGTAGAGTTTCTTAGCAACTTTGCATGTTTAGGACAATTTCACATCAGCATTGCATAAATGTTGCATTTTGGAGATTTTTCAGGTACTTTGTGAACTTTCGCAACATCATGGACAATTTGAAGAAGGGGAAGTAGATGCCGCAACCAACTCTATCAGAATTCGATCAGAGTTGCAGTCAACTCCATCAGAACTTGATCAGAGTTGTAGCCAACTCCATCAGAACCCGATCAAGTGTCGTGACGAAACCAACCCGATCAAGTGTCGTGACGAAACCAACCCAAAACACTCAACTCAATCAGAATTGAGACCAAGCAGACTCGATCATGACTGTGCCAAAACTAACCTGAAGCACTCAGCTCGATCAGGACTCAATCATAGCTGTGCTAAAACCAACCCGAAACACCCAACTCGATCAGATGCTGATCAGTTGAAGAAACCAACTCGATCAAACCAGTGAAAAAATCAACTCAATCAAACCAACTCGATCAAACCAACTCGATCAGATGTTGATCAGTTAAAGAAACCAACTCGATCAAGCTAGTGCAAGAACCAACTCGATCATCACTCGACCAACCACAGCTCGATAGCAGATCAAGAAGAACCATTACATATTTTAAATGTTTGTCTTTTAGTGGTTTAGGGTTTTTCCTAAACTATTATATAAGCTCTATACATGCCTCCATTTGAACCTATGTTTTGTTATGCTTTTAATGGTTTATTTTATGTTCTTCTTTTAGGGTCTTCTCTTTGTTTTTACCTTTGAATGTTCTTGGATGATCAAACCAATATCTTTCATTAAATCAAATTTATGTTTATGATTTCTTCTTATTTATGTTTGCTTTAGATTAAGGGTCATGAATATCTGGTGCATGTTGAACTTTCATTTCATTTTCTGGTATTGATCATTGTTTTCTGGGTTTCTACTCGATGTTTTTTGAGTTTTTGTTCTTGTTGCTTTTGATCATTATCTTCTGGGTTTTTGATCTTCCTGCTATTTATGTTCTTAAGAGTTTGATCTTTGATCCGGATGATTTGATTAGTAGCTTCGTTTTCTGGGTTTTCTAATTTTTTGATCATCATGAGTAGTGAGTAGTTTTCATGGTTTCTGAGGATGTGGTAGATTGGTGCCGATTCCTTGATTCACCTAGATGTTTAAGCTTGATCATTCCTAGATCCTTTTGTTTCATTGTTCTTAATGCTTATTTCTCTCTGATCAATTAAAATATGATCTTAGGCATTTTCTCACACAAAAGGTGTTTGATGAAATATCTAAATAAGGTGATTTAAGTGATTTACATTTCTAACCAATAGATTGGTTGTTTAGGGTGTTTATTGACTTGAACATATTCTTTCTTCATGCCTGCTAGGTAGTGTTTCGTTAACGAGAGTTAGGTCTGGATATTGCTTAGTTTGAGATCATTTATCAAGAGATTGAATCTGATTATTTCTGAATCTGTTGTCTAGGGATTAGCTCATGCTTGAGGTATGTTAAGCATAAAGGTAGATCAAGGAGGATCACTGATCAATTACCTCCATCCTTAGAAACTGTTTTTTCTTGATTGCATTTTTAATACCATCTTCTAATCTGCTATTATTTTACTTGCTGTTTACTCTTTAGTTTTTTGTTGATGCATGATTGTTCTTATGTTATGTTTTTTTACTTCCAGTTTATTCTGTTTGTTTAGAACTGTTAGTTAACCCCTTCTAATTTACTTGGCTTGAATTAGTAGATCTGATTTCATCTAGAGTGGTTAATAACTTCACCAGATTGAATTGACACCTATCAAACTACAATGACATGATAGTGTAATAGGAATTGAACTAGTGAAAAAATCATACTATCATCTATATATGACGCTTCATTATTTTCAAAACATGTTCCAACAAGTTGGACGACTTAGCGGAAAATGGAAGACTCGCCCCGACTTACAGAGAAGGAGTGAACACATGTACATATCTATATTCTTAGTAATTGTGAAGAACTGACGATATGTTAGAGTATGAAAGGTAAGTACGAGTACATTAATCTTTGCAACTTTTAATTATATATATAGTTTATATTACTTTTGTATCTTAAAACCTTTAGGATATACATGGCAATTTTCCATGGTTACTTCCTGGATAAATCCGAAGACGAATTAGAAGCTCTTAAGTACGGAGATTTCTTTATGTGGCTACAATATTTTGTAAGTGTATGATTTAATACAATTAGATTTTAATTTTTTATCCAACTAAAAATATCCAAATTATATATATAGGTTAGGGAGAAAACATCTAATGGTCGAATGTTTCTCACATGGTTGCTCGAACTCGCGAGAGGGCCGAACAACAATGCTACGTTCTACCCAAGGTATTGCACGAGAGGATTCACCTTCAAGGTTCAAAAATTAGATAGGGAAATGACAACTTTAGAGCAAGATATACTGTATCCTTCCGTAGATGTTGTGTACTATGACATTCTTCGAGAAATATTGGAGGTCCGATACCCAAGGATGTTGAACTTGCGATGTATTGTCTTCATGTGTGATTGGCATGATCCAACTGATGGTAGATGTGTTAAAGTAGACAAATTTTGTATGACGTCAATAATTTCTCGTTGGAGACTTTGAAAATATGACCATTTTCTTCTCGCTACACAAGCATATCAAACATAATCTTCGTATTTAGTTAATTCAATAAAATAAAATATTATGTATAATATATATTTGAACAATTGTGCAAGTATGTTATATTACATACCCACAAATAAGAGATAAGAACGATCATTTGGTAATGGTAACACAAGTAAATTCTAGAAGAATGACAAAAGACGTTTATGAGCATGACCCGCTACAACCAATTGGACATGGTTCACTAGAAGAGATCCAACCTTCTATGGACGTCAATCTTGTGGTGTACTTCATAGTGTTCGGTGATTTAAATGTCGGTATACATGACGTAAAAGACGATTCTGGTGACGAATTTGAAGATGACACAAATTTTTCTCCATCAGATTATTCATCATCATCTGAGTACATCAAAATTAGCTTTGTAATAACATTTTATGAATATGAATTTTTGTAATGTTTACAATTTTTCAACATATTAAATGACTTAAACTTCTAAAATTTGTAACATGTTTGTAAATATTTATATATCTATATTAATTTTAGAAATAAATATATTAATTAGGTAAATAATTAATTTTATATTTATATTAATTTTATAAATTAATATATAAATTTAGATTTACTGACGGATCACTGGCGGAATCTAATAAATTCGTCAGTAAATCATTATTTAGAATTTCAGACCCTAAACATGTGTTTTAATTTTTTGCTTAATTATATGAATATAGTAAACATAAAAAATGATGAATTGATTCATGTTTCATACTTTTAAAATTTTTTACAAAAGTATTCGAACAATATTTTATGAAACTTCATATCATATGATCTTTATAACCAAGGGGTTTTTAAACTTATAAGATGATAAACCCTAAAGTTCAAAATTAGAAAACATGAATATATGAATTGTCAAATGTGTTTGATTAATAATGCATTATAACACTAAATGTGTTATCATTTGTGTATTCTTAACCCTAATCACTAATTACAAAAAATCAGACCCTAAATGAATCCCTAAAACATTTTTAAGAATTACTGACGAATTAACTGACCGATCGTATCGAGGTCACCAATAAATCCTTCTGTAAATTTTCGTCAATTCTTCGTAGATACTGACGACCTTTACATGATCTGTATGTAAACCTTTACATGATCTGTATGTAAATACGTCAGTAACTTCAACCAGTTAGAGTACATGCATATCTGTCACTAAATCCGCTAGTAATAGGATCTGTTAGTAATTACAGACATATTCTAAAGATTTTTCCGCGTTAAGAATTCCCTAAATATGGGCACACGCAAAACTTTAATTTTTTTCATATTGACGGGTTACTGACAGAAACATATATTAGTAATATCGAGTATTTACTCGAAGAACAGACTCTTCTTCACTTTTTCTGCAAACAAAACAAAAAAACGCTCCAAACTTTCAAAAATCTCATATTCACATCGATCAATGGCTAATCCAAAAAGCTTGTAAGATATATTAACTAGATTTAGGTTGATTGTGATGATTTTGATGGTTTTGAACAATTAGTTTTAGATCTATGTGTTAGTTTATGATTTTGTAAAGTTTTTGGAGTTTTGATGAATTTAGGATTGTTAGATTAGGTTTTGAATGTGTTGTTTGGTTTGTGTTGATTGTTAGATTGTTAGGTAATCAGGATTTGATGATTTGGAAGAATTTGATTATTTAAAATGTTTAGGGTTTTGTAAAATTTTCTTTTATTAGATATTAAGGATTTATAAATTTGATGATTTTAGATGTTTGATGATTTGAAATGTGTTAGATTGAAATATTTAATGATTTTAGATGTTTAATGAATATTTAGATTAAAATTTTATAATTTAAAGTATAATATTTAGATTAAAAGTTTTAAAATTTCAAATTTAAAGTAGAAAATATAGTTTTCACCAAATATCGAATTCCAATTTTAAATGCTTAAACCTTCTTAGACACGTCAGGTAATACATATGGTTTTATGTAGTAACGTTTTTCTATATATAAATGTTAACTTATATGCCAATAATTCATAACCACCGATGCTACATAAATATACTACATTATGTTCAGAATAGTTAGTTTAGTTTTGAGTAGGAATGATTCTTCTTTTCAAAATAGTATATCTAAATTTTGAATGTTTCTTGTAGACGCATAGATCACATATATAAAATTTTGTTAGGAAGAGTAATAATGATATCGATAGTATCAGTAAATTTATATTTTTTTTTGAAGGCAAAGCCATGTGAGTCTTCTAATTCCATTTTGCTCGTACCTTTCACTCACGTGCCTCTCACGCCTCGCCAGTAAAGAGATTGCGACACGAGAGATATC
The DNA here is from genome assembly GCA_900406425.1 of Iberis pinnata. Lineage (NCBI taxonomy): Eukaryota > Viridiplantae > Streptophyta > Magnoliopsida > Brassicales > Brassicaceae > Iberis > Iberis pinnata. The sequence goes on from OVBE01001647.1 coordinate 7,444, forward strand.
AAAATCATGATCATATATATATATTATAACAAGTTTAAACTATCTAAATTGAGTAATAATATGAAAAATTGTAGAGCTAGAAGCTTCGAAATAATTATATAATTAAATTTGGAAATATCAAACAAATCAAGTCTTCACGGATGTTTCGCAGGCATTTCATTTGACTAAACACATTTTCGATATATAACAATATCAATATTCGTTGTCAAAAAAAAAAAAAAAAACATATTTATATTGATTACACTTAGCTAATCATTTTAGTACTAATAATTCCAAAGGATTAAAAGATAAAATATAGAACCTCTTTTATTATTTTTAATATAATTATTCGGATTTCTCTAGTAATACTAAAATTAAGTGTTAAATTCGAATGTCCAAAATTTATGGGGTTTCATCAATTTCCTCTCTCTTCCTTCCTCCCAAACAACTTCTGTAAAACACCTTCTAATTTGAATACAATAATCACTAAACTTCTTTTTTGATGACTCTGAATTTTCATGGTTTTTAGAAGTTATTTAGCATCAATTTTTAGGTCATTAGGTGTGCATATATCACATTTATAGTTGTTTTCAGTAAGTTTGTGATTTTAAAGGACTTTTGCATTAGTAATCGCATATGCATGCATTTTGGAGATTTTACAAGACTTTCAGGAGTTTTCAGGATGGTTTGTGAGAATTCAGAAAAGGAGTGGAAAATGTGGAATGGACCAACACAAGGCCTGGATCGATCCAACCTCAGCTTGGATTGATCCCACCCATCGAGCCACACTCAACTTGGATCGATGTCACGGATCGATCTCTCTCTCGGCCACGTCCAAAATTTGGATCGATCCAACTTTAACCTGGATCGATCCCATCCTCGTCCACGCTTGAAGCCCGGCTCGATCCAGCTCAAAGATCGGATCGATCCCACGCCTAAAGACCGGATCGATCTCATTGCCTCGACCTCATGCCAAAGCATCCTAAGGACCAACTTCATACTCGCCTCGACCTAGCCCAAGCACACCTCGGATCGATCCACTCCAACATTTTGGATCGATCCCACTTAGCAACCGTCTCGACCACGGATCGATCCCATCCAACGTCTGGCTCGATCATCCACCAAAGCCAGGATTGATCTACGCACAACCTTGGATCGATCCAACTCTCGATGTGAGAAACAAACTAGGATTTATTAATGGATCTATTAGAAAACCACTAGGATTTATTACGTTTAGCACTAGGATCCAGTACGTTTAGCACTCGATGTGAGAAACAAACTAGGATTTATTAATGGATCTATTAGAAAACCACTAGATGATGATGTTAATTCTGGTTCTTTATCTTGGTGTAATGATATGGTCTCCACATGTTAATGAATTCAGTAGCTAAGAATATAAGTGCTAGTTTGCTCTATATGAATACTGCTAAAGATATTTGGAATAGTTTGATGAATCGTTTCCGTCAATATGATCTTGCAAGAATTTTTGAGCTAGATCAGATCTATGTGTGGTTAGTCAAGGTTCTAGGGATGTTAGCACATACTATACTAATCTTGTTACTCTATCGGAAACTTACAATAATTTTGTAGAGTTGCCAGTTTTCACTTGTGGCAAATGCGAGTGCTCAGCTGCCACAAATGGGAAACAAATGATGGATAAAAGTAGGATAATGAAATTTCATATGGGGATGAATGAGGCTTATTAATTAACAAAGAGGCAGGTTTTTATGCTCAAGACATTGCCATCAATAGAAGAAGTCTTCAATATGGTTGTTAAAGATGAGAGAAAACGTGTTATTAAGCCAATATCAAATGTAGAGAATGCAGTTTTTCAAACATCTATTACACATTCAACTGCTGATTATACACATGTTGCAGATTATGCAAATTACAAGCCAAAACTAAGGTTTGTTTGTACTCATTGTGGAATGACATAGCACATTGTTACAAAATGCTATAAGCTACACGGTTATCCACATGGTCATCATGGTAACAAGTTCAATTCTCCTGCTCAATGGTCAACACAACCGAATCAAAGGTTTATAGGAATCAACCAGTGTTGACAAAATAGATGGCTATTGCAAATGTTATTGATGATACTTGATATATTATGTTTTTGATGCATTTTAACTCTTATTTCATACTGATTTTAGGTAGATTCACTTGAATTTAGGCATATATATAGGGTGTATTTGCATATCATATTCATGTTTTAGGTGTTTAAGGTGAATGAAATCAAAAGAGATGTGTATTGGGTACAAAAGAGCCAAAAAGGGGACTTAATAAGGATAAAAACAAGAAGCCTTAAAGATCAAGCGATTTGAATATTTTACAATGGAAATTTCATCATGGCATATTAAAGGATATTGTAGCCATCAATTCAAGCTTTCCAACAAGCCAAAAATCACCCTAAACGCCCTAGGGAATTGCAATATATGAGCCGGCAAAGCTGTGGTCTGCTAGATTCGAAGCTTCAAATTGTCCACCCCAAAGATACAACTTTTACACCACCTTTCACTGTGAATTACCATAACTCGTCTAGACATACCTTTTGCAGTTCATAAGCTGAATCAGTTTCTTTCTAAACCAACCGATATTCATGTCGCAGAAGCATATAGGATTGTGTGTTACATCAAGTCAAATCCAAGACAAGGTCTTTTGTATTCGCCTGATACTGATATTTGCCTACATGCCTTTGCAGATTCATATTGGGTAGCTTGTTTAGACACACGCATGTCTGTTTCTGGTTATTGTGTATACTTAGGCACCTCTCTTATCTCTTGGAAATCAACAAAACATAGGATAGTGATTCGAAGCAGTACAGAAGATGAGTATAAGGCTCTTGCAAATACGACTTGTGAGCTGATTTGAATCCATAACTGCTCACTGATTTACACATAGACCCAACAGGACTAACCAAGCTTTATTGTGACAACAAGGCTACTTTGCACATCACATATAATCATGTCTTCCACGAGCGTACCAAGCATATGGAAGTCGATTGTCGCAAGTTCCGGGATCAACTGAAAAGTTATTTTCTCAACACTTTTCATGTGGATACACGCAACCAACATGCTGACATTTTTACTAAGCCATTAGCTTCATCTTCTTTTCATCATCTCTTATCAAAATTGTCCATTTCAAGCCTTTATTTGTCTCCACCAAATCCAAATTAAAGCTTGAGAGGGTGTATTAGAATGGTTATTAGTTGGTTAATTTTGTTAAGTATGTTTGATTAGTATAAATACATTTCTAAATACACTATTTACGTTTAATGAGTATTTTGACTTTCTTTCATTCCTCTCTCTATTCTTGAGCTTGATTAGTTGTGATAATAGTTGCGACTAGTTAACATCTAATCACGTTTAAGAATCTTGATTATACCCAATTTGAATCTTAAGCTAATCAAATCCACCAATATTCATCCTATTCGATTAATTTTTTTTACTCGATAATAACCTAGCAAATATTACTAAAAGACTTTGGTGTACTGGTTAAGTAGTCCAAAAAGTGTTCAAGGCTACTAGTTCGAATTGTTTTGCTAAGAGTGATATACGTCCTAAACATTTATTATCAACCGCTGGCTTTTGACACCGAAAAATTATGGATCAAAGGTCTGAAAATTTCAAAGTATATAAAATAAAATAAAAAACTTTAGTAAGTAGTAAAATCTTACTTTCCTTCAACTATTCTAAAAGCCAAATCCATATTTGACGACTATCAAATAAAAAGATTCACTTGTCATGCTCACACTGTCTCTCTGTCTCTTGGTTAATGTTCTTCAAGAACGGAGCAACAACAACGATTATCAATAATAATAAAAAAATATCAAATAACAACAGCAGCTTCGAGCAAAGCAATAACATTAATTTGCAGTAGCAATATCACACACGTGGTCCATACAATAGCTTTGGGCACACACAAAATATTTGTTTATTGGGTATGGTTTATTTAGGAGTAACCGAGTATTTTGAGAATTCTTTCCAGCTTCTTTTCAAGTGAGGGTCTTTTTGCTCCAAACCATGACTAAATATAAATTAACTGGCCTATCTCAAAACCTCAAACATAAATTTTGTATCTAAATATTAATACAAATATTTAATATCTAGATACAATATTAAGATACAAATTCAAAAATAAAAACGAACATCATCTGAATTTTGCGTTTCAAAAACAAATATGAATAAAATATCTAAATATCAGATCAACAAACGAACAGCACCTTAGTAAACCATTTTGTCCACTATACGTAATATCTATGGTTTAAATGTTGTAAACCTTACAAAATTATAATTTAAATTAGGTTCATACGGTGCACGATATAGGGTGACTCTAATAAAAGATTCTCAAAGCCTATTTTGATTTTCTTTTACATGAACCTGTAACCCATTCCAAAATTTTTTTAATTATTATGATTATAACTTACATATTTGTTATGGAAGTTTGATGGTATTGGTAGAGAAAAAGATAGGGACCATTTGGTGGAAAGCTGCACCAGCTGAAAATGTGGTCCACTTTCTACGAAATCTATTTCCTCATTTTCTCTTCATCGCTATATCAGAATTATGATTCATTTCTTTTTTCTATTAATCAATACTATTTCCATATTCTCAATTAATTAATATTTCTTGTAAATTTACAATTTATCAACAATAATTAATTAAAATGTATGAAAAATTATTCTTTAGGAACAAACAAAAACTCTTAAAAATCAAAGTGTAGGAGTTAGTTTAAAGTTACTAATCTCTTGATTAAATGATACTTAAATCTTATAAAAAAAATTTTTGTTCTCTTCTTTTTAATTTTTAAGTAATTCAATATTTATTTGTTTTCATATTATGTTTATTAAAATTTCCTTATCGTTTTGGTGTCCAAACTCTCTCGTCTCAGTGTTTGTGTCTATTAGGGCACTGAGTGATTGGTTAAGTGATTTGTTTATTGAGCATATTGGGCATATTGAGCATAACTGTTTTAATGTGAGCTAAATGCAATTTGATAAAATAACACTAAATCCGTTTGGTGTAATAAGAAAAATTAGAGATGAATATGAGTGTAAAGAAAATGAACAACACAAAAATGATATTTTAGTTTTATTTGTTATATATGTATATACAAAATTTCATGGTAATTTTCTACATCTAAGTATTATTAATTTGTGAAAAATCATTATTAATTTATCATAGTAGTGATATCATATATATATATATATATATATATTTACATAAGGGGTTTTTGATATATTTATTAAATTACTGAATTCAGTTATATTTAAATATGTCTAGTTATGAACATAATTTTTTAAAAATTTATTTGTCGTATTTATTAACCTGTATATATAAATATATTTATTGAGATTTAGAAAGAGGTTCTACTATAAAAAAAAGGTTAGCCGGAACAAACCCATGACATAAAAACACACATGTTGCAGCAATAATTGAGATATCTTTAGGTATATACCTTGTCCCAAAAAAAATAAAGGTATATAAAAATGTTATATATATGTTCAATTTGGGCCATGAAATTGCAATGACGTGACTAAAGTGGTGAGGAGGGGACAGTGTGTTGGTGTCATGAATACGAAAGATATAAAATTTCTAGCTCAGAATTGTTGGAGAATGTAGCATGTTACTGTTTTGGATCTTGGAAGATTAAATGTTAAGTTTATCGCTTTCAAGGATCGTAGGCCCAATCTTATCTAGCTAATCCTTATTCCTTTGGGACCACTGTTATCTTCTCTCTATTGGCGCCATAATGGACAAATATTCAATATTTCACTCGTTAGTGTGTTGTAAATATCAAAATTTCGGATGTTTTAGGTAAATTAAGATTAGTGAATTCAATGGATCAAATGTTTTTGCCAAAATGAAGTCAAGATGATATCTATGGGTTATAACCAATATGTTGTGGATCTTGTATTCACAGTTTCACTAATTTAGTGTGCAAGCTAAGTTTTGCATTGAAGAACAGAATCTTTGAGCAAATAAAATTTGTTAGGTAGAATAATGTTTTTTTTTTTTTAATGGAGAATTCTCAAAAAATACTGCAAAAATAAGTTTTTACAAAAATGTCATACATTCTTAATTTGTTGCAAAAATACTATAAAAATGTTTTTGTTTCAAAAATACCACAAATTCAAAATTGCTTTAGAACCTCAAAACTAAACTCTAACCCTTAAAATTCAATTTATATGTTTGTGGTATTTTTGGAAGAAAACTTTTTTATGATATTTTTAAAATAATTGAGTGTGTGTGGTATTTTAGGAACATAATATTATTTTTGTGGCATTGCATGAAACTTGTTTTAATTAGTGTGAATATGTTCTATATCAAATAATTAACCCCCCCCCCCCCCCCCCACANGAAGGTTTGTCAATTTTTCCCGCCTCAACATATAGTGTTCAAAAAATTTCCCCTGAACTTTATAAGCGAATTTAATTGTACGTAAATTACTATTATCCTTTAGAAATTCCCTCAGACTACTCGATTTGATTTATTTCTCCCATGATTAGTTAAAATCAATAATCACAATTAGACATTAAGATTGATTAACCAATAAACCCAAAACTAAGTAAGTGAAAATCGATATGATATTTATTTGCAGAGTTAGAGTTCATCGAGTAACTATGTTATTGTTATTTTCTATTTGTAACAATGTGATAGAATACTTTTGCGTTGTCCATCGAAATACATCATAATATTGTGTCAATTTCATGATTTCATCAAGAACCATGTTTTGGTAGAAGTTTTTGTTGGTAATTTTAATAAGTTAAATTAGTTTAATTTAATAGTTTGTATTGGTCTTGATCATGTTTAAAGACTTAGCATTTTCAGCTTTTTTTTAGGTCTGTTAGTTTCACTAGCTTCAGTTGTAAGGCACTCTTTATAAGCCAATTTCTAATTCAATAAAGATGCACAATTCAGATAACTTTGTTTCCTTTATTTGGTATAAGAGCAAAACCACAAAAGAGAGATAGTTTTCGAGAGAAGATACACATATAAAGACAGGTGGCTGATCCAGCTAGTTTTAGAGTACCAGCAGTCCCTAAATTTGATAGAGATTATGTCCATTGGTGTATGGTCATGAAAAATTTTCTTCGTTCCAAGGAATATTGTCATATCATTGATCAAATTTTTGATGATTTAAAGAGCATTACAACGCCATATCCGTCACAGAAGAAAGTTCTTGAGGAAGCAGAGTTGAACGATCTCAAAGCCAAAAACTACGTGTATCAATCGACTGATAAAACAATATTGAAGACCATAACTCACAAGGAGACATCCAATCAATGAGAGTGAAACATCAAGGGAGTGCAAGGGTGAAGAAAGCTCAATTGCAGAGATTGAGAAGAAGTTATGAAATGCTGGAAATGAAGAAAGGAGATAGTGTGACTAACTACTTTGCTAGAGTCGTGGAAATTGCCAATGATATGAGAACATGTGGTGAGAATAAGGAGGATGTGAATATCCTGGAAAAGATTATTTGAAGTCTAACACATAACTTCAATTATGTAATCTGCTCTATAGAAGAATCAAAAGGCATTGACTGTCTTACAGTCGATGAATTACAGGCTTCACTGCAGATTCATGAGAAAAAGGTAACTGAAAAACGAATGGAGGAACACATGCTGAAGGTTGAAAATGATCCAAATTATTCTCGTGAAACTCGTGAAAACAAGGGAAGAAGAAGATGGAATTACCAAAGATGAGGAGGAAGTAAATACAGAGGACGAGGAATAGGCAGATCTTCTGTCAACATATATGCAATCAAATGCTTCAAATGTTGAAGACTAGGACATTACCAATATGACTGCAACAACAATGAAAAGGGAGCTAACTATGATGAATTTGATGAGGAAGAAGAGTTGCTTCCTATGGCTCACGCTAATGTTGAAAGGAGGTGCAACAAGGTATATGGTTCTTGGATTCAGGCTGCTCAAACCACATGATTGGAGAGACATTATGGTTTATGGATTTAAATAAAGGCTTTATACACTCGATAAAGTTGGGAAATGGATCAAAATGGAGTGTTGAAAGGAAGGGAAACATCAGAGTTTCCATTGATGGGTCTTGCAAGTCATAACTGGCGTATACTACGTACCAAGTCTCATCAACAACTTACTCGGTATTGGTCAACTACAAGAAAAATAGCTATCAATTATCATTGAAGGTAATCTCTGTCAAGTATATTATGTTGTAAGAGGAATGATTGTGGAAACACAAATGACCAAGAATCGAATGTTTATTATTCATGCAGTAAAAAGACCAGCCTATGCAACTTATCTTAGTGTGGAAGAAGAGGATACGGCTGCTCTGTGGCACATGCTCTTTGGATATCTCAACAAAGGATCCATACGATTGATGCAAAAGAAGCAATTGGTGAAAGGGCTGCCAAATATCAGAGACAATGACAAAGTGTGCACAATCTGCAACATTGGAAAACAACAGAGAGGAAAATTTCCAAAAAGAGTAGATGGAGAGCAACAGAACGACTAGAATTACTTCATGCTGATCTTTGTGGTCCAATAACTCCAATATCCCATGGTGGGAAACACTATTTACTGGTGATAGTTGATGAATTTAATCGAAATACTCGAAATACTTTCTTGTTGAAAGGCAAAAGCTTTTGACACATTCAAGTCCTTCAAAATTTTGGTTGAAAAGGAGGCAAATACTATGATTAGAAGACTTAGAACAAACAGAGGTGGAGAGTTCACCTCAGATGCCTTCAACAAGGTCTGCAGAGAGAATAAGATAAAGAGAGAACTAACAGCTACATCTATTCCGCAACAAAATGGCGTTGCAGAAAAGAGAAACAGGACCATCATGAACATGGTAAGGTGCCTGCTGCCTGAGAAGGAAATGCCAAGAGTACTATGGCCATAAGTTGCTAAGTGGACAGCTCATGTATTGAATCGTAGCTATAGCAAGTTCGTCAAAGACATGGTTCCTGAAGAAAAATGGTCTAGAATAAAACCATCAGTTGACTATTTTAGAGTCTTTGGATCTGTAGCACACGTTCATATACCAGAACAGAGAAGGATCAAACTTGATGACCGAAGTCATCGCTGCACTCTACTTGGAGTAAGTGATGAATCAAAAGCGTATAGACTGTACAATCCAGTGACAAAAAAGATTGTAATCAGCAGTAATGTAATCTTTGCAGAAGATTCAAAGTGGAATTGGAACTCAAACACACAGAAAACAAACATTCTCAGTTGGGGAGATGATGAAGATAATGAGACTATGTTTAAGGGAGAAGAAACAAATGCAAAAGGAGATGAAATTGAGAATTCAGAGGAATCTGCAGATGAAGCAGATGAGGAAGGAGATACCAATGATGCAGAAGAGGTAAATGCTCTAGATAATGATGATGCAGCAGAGGTCAATGTTCAAGATACTATAGGACAAGAAGAAACAATACACACTACAAGCAACAATATAACTCTGGAGCAGGGAGAAAGTTCAAGGAGACAAAGAAAAAAACCAAGTTGGATGCGTGACTTTGTTAGTGGCGAGGAGTTAGGGGAGGAAATGGGACATTTTACATTATATATCTCCTCTGAGGACCCAGTTTATTTCTCTGATGTAGTTAAAGAAGAAAAGTGGAGACAAGAATGGAAACATAAATGTGTTCCATTGCGAAAAAACTATTCTTGAGAACTGGTTTATCTCCCATCACACGTAAAAAAAAATTGGTGTCAAATAGGTATACAAGACTAAGTTGAATGAAGAAGGAAAGGTTGAGAAGTTCAAAGCCCGTTTGGTTGCAAAGGGTTACTCGCAAAATGAAGGAGTAGAATATACTGAATTTTATGCTCCACTAGCTCATTGTGACACAGTTAGGAGCTTGTTGGTTGTTGCTGCACAACAAGGCTAGTATGCTTATCAACTAGATGTTAAAAGTGTGTTTCTATGTGGAGAGTTACAAGAAGAAGTTTATGTTGATCAGCCTGAAGGATTTGTTAGAGCAGCGGAGGAAGACAAAGTGCATCGATTGAACAAGGATCTTTACGGATTGAAGCAAGCCCCACATGCTTGGTTCAATCGTATTGAAAGCTATTTCATGCGAGAAAAATTTTAGAGAAGCAGTTATGATCACACCTTGTTCATAAGGAAGACCAAATACACAATCTTAGTGGTAAATTTGTATGTTGATGATTTGGTCTATACTAGAAGAAATGACAAGGTGTGTGCATATTTCAAATTCTCAATGCAACAATAGTTTGAAATGACTGATATGAGAAAGATGAAATTCTTTTATAGCGTGGAAGCGTATCAAGGAGACAAAGGAATACATATCTGTCAGAAGAAGTATGCCAAAGAAATACTTGAAAGATTTCATACGGGAAACAACAATTTTGTCAAAAATCTGATAGTACCAGGGACATTGCTATCAATAGGAGGAAACACACAGGCCGATGCAACATTATTCAAGCAACTAATTGTTTTTAGTGTAATTAATAGTAACACATCCTGATCTAATGTTTGTAGTGTATTTAATAGCTCGATTCATGTCCAATCCCAAAGAAGAGCACATGATGAAGGAAAAAGGGTACTAAGATATTTGAAGGGGATAATCGAATATGGAGTTAATTACCAGAGAAGGACAGAGATGATCATAGATGGTTTTACAGATAGTGACTACGTTGGGGACTTGAATGACAGAAAAAGTACTTTGGGGTATGTGATTTTGATCAACGATGCAACAATTTGTTGGAGTTCAAAAAAGTAAAGCATAGTTACTCTGTCCTCTACTGAAGCAGAGTATGTTGCTGCTACATCTGTTGCGTTTCATTCTGTTTAGCTGAAGGAATTTTGCAAGAACTAGAAGTAAAGATCAATGAAGAAATGGCAATCAAATGTGACAACAGTTCAGCTATTAAATTGTTCAAGGATTTAGTAATGCATCACATAACCAAACATATTGATGTAAGATTTCATTACATTCAAACACAAGTAGCAGACATTTTGACTAAGCCAATCAAGTTGGATCAGTTTGTGAAGCTCAGAAATCACTTGGAGTGAAGCCACTGGAAGAGTTAAACTAATGCAAATGAGCATTTAGTTTAAAGGGAGGGTTTTTTTTGTAATTTCAATAAGTTAGATTAGTTTAATTTAAGAGTTTGAACTGGTCTTGATCATGTTTAAAGACTCAACATTTTCAGCTTTATTTTAGGCCCGTTAGTTTAGCTAGCTTCAGTTGTAAGACACTCTTTATAAGCCACTTTATAATTCAATAAAGATGCACAATTTAGATAACTATGTTTCCTTTAGTTTTATGATTCATACCATTTTGTATCATGTCAATACTATGACCAAGTGCTTCTAAGATGTTGGGTAAAAAGTAGTTTTTCCCTCATCACCAGAATTCTCACCCGGCAATAGAGGTCCTATTTAAAAGACACATATGTTGCCTTTCAATTCCTTCAACGTGAGAATAAAAACCGACGTTATTCAAGTTTACACAAAGGAGAAGAAAAGAAACATGGTAGAGGCTATGTTCTTGTTAACCAATATGAAGAAGTTGCTCGATGAACAATAACTCTTCAAATAAATCTCAAATCGATTTTCACTTCCTTAATTTTGGGTTTATTGGTTAACCGATCTTAATGTCTAATCGCGATTTTAAGTCACGATTAATTAGTAAAATAATTGCAATTACTTGTTTTAATTAATCAGAAGAAATAAATCAAATCGAGTGGTTTGGGATTTTGTAAAGGAGAATAGTAATTTGGATGTAATTAATTTCACCTGCGAAGTTCAAGTTAAATTTTTCGAACAATATATGTTTGGAGAGAAAAAAATCGACAAAAAAAAATGCTAGCTCTATGAAGTATGAACAATACAACCATGTAAATAAAAACCGATGTAACCGGGGCTTCTAGATCTTGTGGTAAAGGGCTCAGAGCTGTGAGTTCCGTCACTTGAGTTCGAATCCCGGCCACCATCAATTAACATAAGGTGAATTCGGCGGCCCTCCTGGATATCCTTGGCGACTGCGGACGCTTTGAGCCTAGTCGGAGTCTTTCAGGGCTCCGGATACCAGGGTCATAAAAAAAAACCCGATGAATTTGACAAATCGTACATCACTTTTGGATCAAAGGTTTTTGCTCATCAGCGACTGGCTATCCAAAAATTACTCAATATCTTTGATACCGGTGGTGGTGGGAAATATTTAGGATTGCCAGAGACTTTACACGTAGTGAGACGAAGAGCTTCACGAACATTGTTCATCGTATCTTCTCACGTATAGAAGGATGGGAAACAAAATTCCTCTTCTTGCTAGTCGTGAAACACTAATTAAGGCAGTTCTTATTGCTATACCTATGTATACCATGCACTGCTTTGTACTACCCCATACACTATGTGATGAGATCAACAAAATCATTACAAAATGCTAGTGGGGATCCAGACATGGCAATCGTAAGATACACATGCTTGATTGGGAACGTTTAACCTTAGCTAAATCAAAAGGAGGTTTAGGATTTCGTGAAACTCGGAAATTCAATGAATCTCTCTTAGCTAATCAAATTTGGAAGGTACATCACCGACAGACAAGCCTAGTATTCAAATTTCTTAAAGGTAAATATTTTCCCTATGAGAATATATTTATGGCCAGATCATCTTCTACTTCCTCGTATGGGTGGACATCACTATTAGTGGGACGCTCTATCCTAATGCATGGCCTTCGTTATTTCATTAGAAGAGAAACAACGACTCGAATAGGCATTGATGTGTGGTTGCCATCAAAACCACCTCGATCGGCTTGCATACGCCCAGGTTTCAACTCATTCACTCTTGTCTATGCTCTATTTATATATGGTTCTCATAATTGGGATGAAAAAAAATCCGTCAAATGATTCATTCAAAGGATATACCATTGAATAAACAAATATATGTATCCCAAGTACAAAGTATGGATTCTATGTTGTGGGAATTTGCAGAAGATCGTCAATATCGTCCCAAGTTTGGATATTCCTATGCAAGTCAATTGGAAACACATGGCTCTATTGTTCAACTACCATTAGCTCGCTATCCGGTTGTTACGAATCTTCTATGGAGACTTAATCTTCCACCTAAACTTAAGTTTTTCTTATGGTCATTACGTCTAATACCATTGCAACAAAATCCAATTTGGATCGACATGGGATGAAGGTGGATTTACTGTGCCCAAGATGTTTGGACCGTAATGAATAATCCATACATGCATTTTTTTACTTCTCCATATGTTTCAACAGCCTGGAGCTTACTTGGATTTCCGATCAGAGATATTCTACCACATATTTTACTATGTCATCTATACTTCAAGAAATGATGCGGATCACTCAAGGTATGGATCCTTCACTTTATCACCAATCTTTACCATATTTTTTACTGTGGAGGGTGTGGAAGCACATAATGATCTTCTCTTCAACCACACTTCTATGACACTGGAATTCTTAATGGAACTTCTTCCAAAAGAAGTCCAAGAATGGATGGACTCTTCTAAGTTTTCATCACAATTGATGAAAAATTTGGAATATGGACCACCACGTGATGCACAGCCTCGCGCTTGGATTCGCCCTTCCACGGGAATGTACACGTGTAACTATGATGCGGAAATTGATTCGAACAATCAACGTATTAGCATTGGGTGGATTCTAAGTGATGATAGAGGACTACTAATAAATTGTGGTATGGCCTCAGATACGTTAAGACATACCATTGCTGAAAATGAATTTGTTGCACTATTGTATGCTATTAAAGCAGTATGGTCTTTGTGCTACAAAACAGTGATATTTGAAGGAGATAATTTACATGTGATTGAATATATCAAGGGAAAAAAGAACAATCTGCGTTTGGCCCCATATCTCGAAACTTTACAAGTATGGACAACGAGCTTCACATCTTTGTGCTCACATTATTCTCATGTTGGTAATAAATGTGCTGATTTGCTGGCTAAAAAGGCATTGCTAGTGTTGAATTTGTTTCTCTATTGCCTGATTGTCCAGACTTTTTATCTGTTATGTATCATATTGTAATTTAAGTTATTAATAAATCCATTCTAATATATAAAAGTAAATGAAGAAGGCCTCTGAGGCTACCCACATAAGACTTTGAGGAGTGCTTTCCCTCACGCCACATCATCTTAAATAAAATTGCATATTTCTAAGCTCTACAGAAAAGATGCTACGTCAGCTCGAAATCTAAAATTTAAGATTGGTAAAATATATGAATCACGCTTCGCTCACTGCCTCTTCTTCTTCCCATCTCGATATAAGGGTTCCATCTTACGATTTGGTTTCTAACGGAAATCGATGTCTTCCTTTTTCAAAAGCCTATCAATTGATATTGATCGAATCAATTCTTTCATACACACAAGCCTGAGATTGTTATGTGCTACACCTTTGGTCGAAGGTCTTTGACGCCTTGGAGTACCCATGAAGCTTATGAAAATACCCATGAAGCTTTGTGACGAATTAAATGTCATCTTGTCACCCAGCGTGGTTTCAAAGAGGTAAATTGATATTTCACTATTTTTGTTGCAATGGATTAAATATAGATGGTCAAAGTGAGAATAGTAAACTAAAGGACAGATGATCCATACGTTTTATCCAGAGATGCAATGATGAGGTTGATGAAACATGATGGTATGTTCTTTCTTTTTATATGGTTTGGCTTACTATCGTTTATGCATTCAAGGCTGTGTCTAATTAATTATTCATCTTCCCAGTAAATCTTGAAAATGTTAGTGGGACTTAGGTTTTGGTGAAGTAGAGAATAGGAAGAAGAGAGAGTAAGACAAAGCAAGGACTATGATTGCGAGATATGCTAATTTAAACATCAATGGAGCTTCTCAATGATGATAGTATGTACTTGGTTATCATCTTCGTTTATTTCACTAGCATATGTAAGGTCGTAAACGTTAATCGAATCCAATTGAATTGATTTAAAACTGTGATATATGACACATTTTAGTTGAAAAGAAAGAGTTTTTGATAGGTTTCGGGTAACGCTTCCATTGATAAGGAAGGTATTACCTTCTCATCCTGAAATTGAGTTTGGTTGGTGGATGGATATGGCTTTTGAACTTCCATGGGAGAGATATAAAGGTTACTATTTGGTGATGTATTGATGGAATGAGATGTTTATGATTAAAACAATTGGATTGGGTTGAATATTGTTGTTATGATCAAAACTATTGGCCTTTGGTGTTAAAGTAATCAATCTTTTCTAGCTTACTGTTGTTATATTTTTTTATATCTTATTTGTGTTACAACATTGTTTTCTCATCTACAGTTGATTAGACTCTTTGATTCCAATGGAAAATTTTCTATATTGTTACCATCTCATCAGTCTCGTTTTCTCTCCATGGGAAACTTTCTCTGCTCTGATTATATAATTCAGCGACGTTTTGGCCTTAAAGGATCTTTCCACGGATGTACCACCTCTAAATCTGAAGCAAAAATGGATGAGAACACTACACTTAAAAACCTTGATCTCAGTTTTTCATGACGTAAGCTACCTGAATTCCTCTTATGCAATTTGGTTGTTTATCACATTACTAAGCAGATCTTATTTCTGTAAATAGGAAAATAAATGAAATTTTCAGTTCTTAGAAGTTGAGATGATGGATTGTAGCCTTTTGATTGGTGTTCATTTTCCGAGATGACAACACATGAGACAAGATGGGTCTTTCTCCATTCGTTTTGAGATAAGGTTTGTTAAACTTCTCATTCTTGACACAATCCTTATTCTGCTAGACCCGTTTGTGAGAATATTTGTTCATATATGATCCTAGTAAGATAAGAGTTGTACCAAAACAAGAAATTCATGCGCTGTTGTCACTTCCTAGAGGCTGAACTTCAAGATATGAACTGCATTTTAGCTTGCAGGTACATGGTTTAATATCTACTTGACATAACAATGTGTTTCATTTTTAGTTTTTTATAATTACTTCCAATGCATTGTTGAGATGTTCAACTTTATGTTATAAATGATTTCGTCCGATAACTATCTTACATCTAGTGGGGACTATTCCATTGATGAGAGAAACACAATGGTGTTGTAGGAGAGAAACAGTTCATGCGGTCCTCATGTCTCATAAAAACTAATTCTTAAAGATCAATCATTGATCTATTTTTTACCCTTATATAGATCAATGTGATTTTCTTTTGAAGGAAATCGTTGATCAGATTAGGCGCATACATGCCAGCAAGAGTGGAACGAATATTAAGAAGAATTGATTTTGATTAATATTTATTAGGAGGAACAAACTATTTATCTCATAGAGAGGTCTAGCGATCGATGATAGAGAATCCGTAACCAACACTATGTCGAAGGCTTGCTGGTAACCGATAAAAAAGTGCAATGGTTGTGGTTCTGCGTTGATAGCGGAGAGAGAAGAATCTGTTGAAGAAGAGGCATTAGGCATCTGAGAACTACGGTTATCATATCTGTCTTTTAGTGTTGTTTAATGGTCTTGACCATGGTCCTTCCAACGAGTACGAATTCAGAGTTTTGGCTACGATTTGGGGATTCCATTCCACCTTCTATATGTTTATCACTTTATTTAGTGGTTGCAAGGCTTGCCAGGGTTTGATCAGATGATCCTTCCTCACCGCTGGAGTATATGACACAATTCATGTACAGTTGGATTGAATTGTAAGCTTAAGCTTTCTTATCGTAATGAATTAAAATTGTTTCTTAAAAGTATGATGGCTGTGTGAAAAATAAGATGTCTCAAAAACGTATCTTCCTTCTTAGAGGAGTTGAAGAAATCATGAGAATACTCCAAATCGGTCTCATAGTAAGAAGCCTACATATGAAGATGATAAGCACATCAACCGAAGAAGAGAGCACAATAATATAAACAAAAAACCTAAGCTAAGTTCAAATTCCACAGAGTTCTTCAAGCTTATAGTTTGTGTGCACATATGTTGTTGTTTATCTTAGTTTATATGCTTTTGTGGTTGAATTACATATTAAACTGTGAAAGAAGGACTTTGTGGATAAAATTTGTGAACGAATGAGTTGCGTTTGTGCCATCAAGATTTGTTAATCTTGAGAGGAGTACATTTAGTTCACCCGCTTTGGCAATGGAAGCAATATATCAACCTGACTAGAACTTAGAATTTACGTTGTTGCTCAGTCTCTGTTTTTCTTAACACTCCAAAGTTGTGAAGTTGAAACCAACTGTGAAACAATTGCCTCAGTATTTACCTCTATGAATTTCATTAGTGATCTATTGTGTTCTTGAATTTATCTTCTTCCAAAGTTCTATATGGTTTAGTTGTCTTTAAGAATATTGGAAGTGTAAGTGTTATATTCAGATAAAGTTGGCGGATATTCAACAATCATTTATATGCCGTTTTTTCTTGATTATTAAACTATTGAATTAAACAATATCCTACATTCTAAGTGTTTTCCTACCAAACTTAGCATATATATATATCTTTGAATTATTATCTATTTTTTCTTATGTAACTAATCTAAATTGAAATATATATTATAATTTAGCTATTAATTAAAATAAATGTTGAAAATTACTTTGAATATAGATTTTAAAACTTGCTTCACTAAATATAAGTAATTTTCGACTAGTCAATCTCAAGAAAAATTTCAATTAGTTATTTGTTGAGTTAGACCAACGCCAAGTGATAATTAAAAGAAGAAAAAGAAAGAACCGATGAACACATTCGTTTTAATAATAATTAACTAAAGTTTAAATTATAAAAATAAAGAACGAAAGCTGCATATCACCAAAGCAAGAATCAAACGAAATTCGTCCGTACCTTCCGATGAATGATGAGCACATGGGTGCATGGCTTGTGAATGGACCCATCTGCCTTATTAATATATGCATTCTCTATATTATTTTAATTATAAGTTATAATCATATCATTGATTCGATTGCTAATAATTAATTTGGTCGATTTCCTTTCTAGATATATGATATGAAATGAGGTGGTACGATTCATGAACCGTGTGGTTAGGTATGTGCGGAGACTTTGAAAATCATTACAAATTTTCAACTAGTGCTTGACTGCCTGTGGTTCAAACAGTCATAAATGTCATGTCGATTCTCTGAGTGTTGTTGTTTGTAAAATAGTATGTTTGGATCCAAATAAATATCTTAAAAGCAGCTCAAGTATAAAATTTTATTATATAAATTAGAATGCATTTTATGTGAGCCCAACATCTAAGTAAAATCGTAACTTATAAAATTGTGACATGTATCATTTTTAATTAAGATTATGATATTGACAACATAATATTTAAATCGATGAAAATTTATTATTTTTAGTTATTAATTTTCTAAAATAATATAATAACAAAAAAAAAGAAAATAGTTATTGGTGTTTTAAACGAAAAGTTTACAATAATAATATAATAATAAAAGAAAATATTAATTTTTTATAATCTAAATATAAATTATAAAATAAAAATAACAAAAATATATAATGTATAAAAGATTAATAATATAAAAGTTAAAAAGTAACAAAAATATATACACATTTTATGTTTGTTTAAGACTAAAAACCGCAATGCATATTATATTAGTTTTAAGAATTATTTGAAAGAATAAAGTTAATTAACATTCAATTAGGTAATAATATGATAAATGTTTTTATTATCTATAGATAAATATTTCTCATAATCTATAATGATATAAACCTAAAACTATTGTTAAACCGGTCTTGTTGAAGTATATTTTCTGGACGCGGTCAAATTTAGCAAGAGTTAAACGACATAAATTATATATTAAATAAAATAAATCAAAATTCTTTGATCGACGTGGCTATTTGACTATAGCATAATGATACTGACTATTTAACTTCAGCTATGAATTGATGTAAGTGTTCTGGTTGTCTTCCAATTATTATGGACGAGGTATTGTTTGAAGTTAATGTATTTTTAGTAGTCGAGCTCTTTGTAGATGTGGTACCTTGAATATTTATTGTTTTCTTTATTTCGTCGATCTTATTACCTTTCCACTTCGTCGATCCCGTCGATTTACCAATTTCTATCTCTTCGCTGTTTCTCTCACTATTTCTCCGACGACCTTTCCTTAGATCGATCCTTTCCCCTATTTATACTGATCCTAATCGTATTATAGTGCGGTGAACAGTACCTGACAGGTGTCTTCACCTAGTCTATCATTACATGCAACTAATGGGCTTTTTCGGGTCGGGTCTGTTTTAGTGTTGGGCCTTTAATGGGTGCGAAACTCTGGCCCAACAGTTACTCCCCCCCCCTCCCAAGTCGACGAGGTACTCGACGACTGAACACTTTTCTGTGTTTGATGTAATGTTTGTTAATTAACGAAGGAAAATGGGTCAATTCGACATGGTAAGGAATACATATTAGTCGTCGAAGTAAGGAATACAGGCCAAGTCGACGAGGTAAGGAATCTAATGTGAACGACGAGGTTCACGTTTCAAAGAAATGCTCTTTATGTCAACAAAGTGATTTTTTTGTTTTGGTTGATCGATGACATGAGAAGTTTAGTGGGTCACTCGACGTGGTGTAATTCACCGAGGTTCCAACCATAGTGACAGGTTTTTACTGTGATTCAACGACGAGGTGATGAATTCGACGGAATATAACTTATTTTGGTTAAACAAGATCCTACCTCGACGATATTCTCGTTCGACGGGGTATGGACGGTTGATTAAAAATTAATATTACAGAATAAATGTTATTTACTATCGACGAGGTGGTAGAGTGTAAAAGTACTTTTTACAGTTTTCGAAGCGTCGTGCCTGTTTGGACAAGAGTCTTTTCGCATTCCACGTCAGCTATTATAAGGGTCCCCTCTTCATTTATGTTATTATCTTCTCCTTGCGCTTACATGTATAACTTCTCTCTATTCTCTCTGCTTTCTCTCTCTAGGTTTAGAATTTTTGCCCCTTTTTGTTTTTTGCTCCACCGCTAAATTTCCGGCCAGTTTTTTCGTCGGAGAAATTCATCACCGATTTTTCTGAGTAATGTCCGGTGGTCTTCAACTACTAACCGTTAACGAAGTAGGTTCGACGACTGAGTCTAGAAATCAGCAACTAGTCGTCCATCAATCCAGCCCAGAGAATGAAAATTCTAGGCAATTAGTCGTCGTCGAGGCATCAGATGAAGAAGAGTATTTCCTGCCTCAAATTGATTCAGGACCTTTTCTCGACGAGGCAAGTACCTCCGAGGCGGATCTCGAAGAAGGCGACTTCTTTACGGGATCTGGTCCAACGAAGATGACGCATGATTCGTTGGCCGCGCTATGCGTGCTATGTAAGATCGACGACACCAACCTCGAGTTTAGGATTCCGCAGTACTTCGAACGGCTGTGGTCTCCACCTGAAGGCTACTTTACACTTTTTGAAGATTATTTCACCGATGCTAACCTCTGGTTCCCACTACCTCATCTGCTAATGGCCTTCTGCGCTCGACGTCGTATGGCCGTGTCACAACTATCAACTGCGGCGGTTTGTAATATAACGGCGATTCTACTCTTGGGAAACGAGATAGGGATCGACATATCTATCGACTTCTTCGATCTCCTGGCGACTATACATAAGGTTCATAAAGTTGTAAAGAATGGGGAGAATACCCTGAATTTTGATATTGGGTTCTTCTACATGAGAATGAGGCCGAAGTACACTCTTCTCACCGGAGCTAAGGGAAAAATTTTGGATTGGAAGAGGCGATACTTCTATGTTAAAATTAATGACGCGGCTGTGCCTGAATTAGGAAGAAAGTTTTTACGAGATTGGGCATTAGAGATTGGTAGTGCCTCGGCTAATCATAGTATCTTGCTTCACAAATGCCTTAACACATATTTTCTTGTTATTTGCAGATAAACCATTTCCCTTAGAGGCATTCCCGGACTGCTTTCTTGACTCGGTCGACAAGTTATCGAAGGTAGGATTAGAAGAAGTTTGTCTCGCCTTGGTAAAGGTAAATATCTCGCATTTATTTTCCTTTCCTGCCTCGTCGTTCTTATGTTCGTATGTTTTTTCCGATTTTAGTTAGACGAGAACACTATTCGTACCCCAAGAAACCCAACATGTCTTCAGACTTCTTGAAAATCTTAAGAGAAAGTTCTTTGAAAACGCAAGCCGAGGCTGGTACTCAAAAGAAGCCTCCACTTGCCGGAGCATAAAGGAAAGGAGCTAAAAAGCCCTCGAAGATGAAATCCCTGGTGTCTACGGCGAAAACAGCCATAGAAAACCGAAAAAAAGGAAAAGGCTATTGAGAAGGCCGAGCTGTCTCAACAACTTCAGGAGAAGTTGGGGTTGGCCGCGAAAAAGGCCAAAGGTAAATATCATATGGTGGAATCAAGTCCCAAGAAAAGGGACGCGGCTGGGGAGTTGAAAGGATTGGAAACTGAGAAGGAATCCGAGAAGGAAACTGAATTACTGAACAACCCAAGTCCCATCATAAACTTGGACGAAGAGCATCCGACAGACGGAAGTGGAGAAAACATGTTTGTTGATCTTGAGGAATTATTTGATGACAACGCCGAAGCTGAAGGTCAGCTCCACAAACGTCCTCGTCGTGAACCTGTCCCTTTCTCCTTCACATACCCGGATGCGTCTAAGTTGATTAATGACGCCGAGGCATGTGCTGATTTAGTTCGTTAAATTCCAGGACTCAATCGCCCTGTGCCTTGTTCGTCTAGCTCTCCTACTCGCGAACTATTTAAGACTTACGCTTCGTACGGTGTTCAGGTAAGTTTCTTATTGCTTTGTTGTTTTCGCCTATTCCCTAAATGACTTAGTACTATTTTTTGAAATAGTTTTTTGCTGTGGCGAATGCTATGGTCACCCTCTATGATTCCAAATTAACAAGAACTTCTTCTTCCTTGGACGAGCTCCAGAGACTCCTTGATCAGTACAAGGCTTCTGTTGCTTTGGACGCACAAAAAAGAAAAGACTTAGAGGTTGAAGTCGAAGATTTAAAGCAACAGATAACTCGTCTGAACGAGGAAAATATTCGTGTTACTGAGGCTGGTAGAAGTCAGAGGGAAGAGTTTGAAGAGGAGAAAAGTCATCTTCTCGAAGAAAATGTTAAAGTCAAGGACGAGCTTGCCGTGACAAAAGAAACTCTGGGGTTAGAAAGGGCTGGCCGGGATGCTCTTATTTTGAAGAAGGGGCAGCAAATGCAGGAAAAGTGTGCTGCTCGTTTTGAGAGGATTCGACGTCATCTGGATGGTCGAAATGCAGCTGACACCGCAGCCAAGAACGTTAGGACGATTGAAGGAACGATTGGTGTCATGGGCCTTATAGAGGAGATGGGTGGCTCAGTTCCATAAGCCATTGTGGAAAATTTGCAGAAGAGTCTTAAAACCTGGAAAGACGAGCTGAGCAAAATTGAAGTGTTTTCACTATCGGACGAAGACCTTGGTGTTTCCCTGGTGATTAATGAGCCCACTTCCAATCATGATCTCCTTTCCCAGGAGGAAGTTGGTCAACTTCGCAATAGTGGAATCGAAGCCTCGACTGCAGAGGTGACCGGGAACAAGACTCCCCCCCCCAAATGCTCCGGCTTAACTTTATTTAGACTTAGGATTTTTTTTTGTTTATTTTTTCGGATTATTAAGTCTTTTGTAGCCGTCTTCTTTTGTTAAAAGCTTTCGACGCCATGTTATTTACTTTTGCTAATGAATTGACTCGCCGAGGTTATGTTTTGAAAGATTGTCTTAAGAAGTCTTTGATCAGATTCAATAACCTTGCTTTAATTTTCAGCTTAATTTTAAAATTAACGAGACTAACTTCTTAGAAAAAGTTGATGAAGCCTTAGCTCGTGTTATGATCGGTCGAGGCTTCATCTCGTGTTAAAGTCGACGAGGCTTTAGCTCGTGTTAAAGTCGACGAGGCTTTAGCTCTTGTTAAAGTCGACAAGGCTTTAGCTCTTGTTAAAGTCGACGAGGCTTTAGCTCGTGTTAAAGTCGACGAGGCTTTAGCTCGTGTTAAAGTCGACGAGGCTTTAGCTCGTGTTAAAGTAGACGAGGCTTTAGCTCGTGTTGATGTAGACGAGGCTTTAGCTCGTATTAAAGTCGACGAGGCTTTAGCTCGTGTTAAAGTAGACTCTGAATTTTTAGTTAATTTTGAGTTAATTCTGAGTAGGTAAGTGAGTAGGTACGTAGGGTAACCTACTCCCCTCCAAAATAATACAAAGTTGTGTCAGTAGCTGCGTCCTCTTATAGTGCGAGGGCT
Organism: Iberis pinnata; assembly: GCA_900406425.1. NCBI lineage: Eukaryota > Viridiplantae > Streptophyta > Magnoliopsida > Brassicales > Brassicaceae > Iberis > Iberis pinnata. The sequence goes on from OVBE01001647.1 coordinate 30,608, forward strand.
GCCTACGTACCCATTTTAGAGGGATCAAGCCATGCGTAGTTCTGTTCTACAATGGTGAAAAAGATTTAAAGATAAAGTTTCAAATGTCGACCGTTCCAAGGTCAGGGAAATTGTTGTCTGTCCAACGTGGTTAATTGGTAGACGTTAGGTGCGATGATGTCAGTGACTTCGTACAGTCCTTCCCAATTGCTTCCTAATTTTCCTGCTACGTATTCCTTTGTATTATCGAAGACATGTGGTAAGACAAGATCACCAACTATATAATGCCGATGTTTAACATGTTTATTATAATGTCGTGCTGCCATCTGTTGATAATTCTGCATGCGCAGGAGTGCCTGGTATCGTAATTCTTCTAGCTCGTCGAGCTTGTCTAAGGTTATTCGAAACTTAAGAAAGGTTAGTGTATGTTAGCTACAATAATCGAAAAATAAGTAATGAATTTGGAACAGTTTCGATCCAACCTTTCATCAAGTCAGTGTTTAGATCGTCATGCTGAGGTAACATCATCAGCCGTAAACTATAGACATTAACTTCAGCAGGGACCATAGCTCCAACACTGTGCGAGAGGGAAAAAGGGGTTGAAATTGTTGATGACCGGGGAGTTGTACGATATGACCATAGGACGCCATCTAACTTGTCTGCCCATACCCCTTTCTTCTTCTCAAGTCGTTTCTTAAGTCCGTCAACGATAGTCTTGTTAACTGCTTCTGCTTGTCCATTACCCTGCGGGTATCTTCGAGTTGAATGGCTAAGCTTTATTTTCCATTTGGTGCAAAAGCCTTCAAACCGATGTGAACAAAATTGGGTACCATTGTTAGTCACAATCTCATAAGGTAGACCATGCCGCCAAATAATTTTTTTCCATACAAAATTCTGAACTCCGACATCTTGGTTTTTAGCAAAAGCTTCGGCTTCAACCCACTTTGAGAAGTAGTCAACCATTACCAATAGATATCGTCGTTGTTGGGACGAAGGGAAAGGTTCAACGACGTCCATAGCCCATCTCATAAATGGGTAAGGAGGTGTCGAGAACCTTAAACATTCAATTGGTTGGTGTGACGTTGGAGCGTGGCGTTGACATTGTTCGCATCTTCGAAAATAATCTTGGCAATATGAAACCATTGTGGGACAGAAGTGACCGTGACACTTGATTTTTAGTACCAAAGAGCGACCACCGGAATGGTTACCACAGGCACCCTCATGCATTTCGGCCATTATTCGGTTGGCTTCGTCTTTCGATACACACCGCAATAACATTCCAGATATATCCCGCCGAAATAACACTCTGTCCAATAACACATACTTTGAAGCTCTTATCCTGAGCCTTCGAGCCACCCATTTATCAGTGGGTAAGGTGCCCTTGTCTATATAAGCATATATCTCGGACCTCCAATCATCTTCCGCTTGTTCACCAATTGTTTCTACATTGGTTAAGGATGACTCTCCCAAAATGTTGCTTACCAAATATACCCTGGTATGCGATATACTTGGGACGGAGATCTCTTCGATTGGGATTGATCGTGCCAATCTACTCGTTGGCGCCGAGGCTAAAGTTGCCAAACTGTCAGCGGAAGTGTTCTCGCTTCTGGGAATATTCACGATCTCAACATCGTCAAAATATTTTGCAAGACATTGGACGAGGTGGAGGTAAGAAGTCATACGGTCATCTTTGGCTTCATAGTCGCCCTTATACTGGCTTACGACGAGTTGGGAATCGCAATGGACGCGAATCACCTTTACGCCCATGCTTTTTTCCAGACGGAGTCCAGCGAGTAATGCTTCGTACTCAGCTTCATTATTCGACGCTGAAAATCTCAACTTGATGGACTGCTCGATGATTTCCGCAGTTGGTGATTCAAGGCGAATCCCAATGCCCGATCCATTTGATCTCGACGAGCCGTCCACATAAAGATTCCACACTCCAGTTGTGCACGAATCAAGGGATTCAAGAGGTAATTCCACTAGAAAGTCGGCGAGATCCTGAGATTTAATACTAGTGCGGTTGCGGAACTCAATATCATATTCGCTTAGCTCATTGGCCCATTTTGCCATTCGTCAAGAATGACTCGGGCTATGCAGGATTGCCCGTAGAGGTTGAGTTGTCATTACTGCGATCGAATGGGATTGAAAATAAGGTCTTAGCTTACGAGCGCTAATAACCATGGCGTAGGCTAACCGTTCCAACATCGAATATCTCATCTTTGCTCCGTCGAGTACTTTGCTGATATAAAAGATTGGTTTCTGCTCGCCGCGGTCATCTCGCACCAATACCCCACTGACAGACACCGTCGAGACATAAACGTATAGTAGCAAAGTTTCCCCGTCTAGAGGTTTTGCTAATATAGGCGGTGTTGAAATATACTCCTTGATTTTTTTGAAAGCCTCTTCACACTTTTCATCCCAGTCAAATTTTTTGTTCCCTTTGAGCAATTGATAGAAAGGAAGGTATCGCTCCGTTGATCGCAAAATGAATCTATTCAACGCAGCTACCCTTCCTGTTAACCGCTGTACATCCTTTATGCTTTTAGGAGATGGTAAATCAATGATAGCCAAGATTTCTTTAGGATTAGCTTCTATTCCCCTTTGAGTGACGACGTAACCCAAGAATTCGCCGGAATTCACACCGAAGGTGCATTCCGCTGGATTTAATTTCATGCCGTACAGGTTCAATATTTGAAAACATGTATGCAAATGGGATATATGATCCGTCGCCGAAGTACTTTTTACCAACATATCGTCAATGTATACCTCCATAGTCTTGCCAAACTGAGACGAGAACATCTTGTTAACCAGCCGTTGATATGTTGCGCCAGCATTTTTTAAACCAAAAGGCATAACGCGGTAACAATAGATGCCTCGATCAGTAATAAAGGCAGTTTTGTCTAGATCGTCTGGATGCATCATGATCTGATTATAACCAGAAAACGCATCCATAAAAGAAAGTAATTCATTTCCTGTTGTAGCCTCGACGAGACGATCTATATATGGAAGTGGGAAACTATCTTTTGGACATGCCTTATTCAAATCAATGAAGTCCACGCATACTCGCCACTTTCCATTTTTTTTTTGACCACGACTGGATTGGCTATCCACTCGGGATACTTGACCTCGACTATCGATCCAGCTTGAAGTAGCTTTTCTACTTCGTCATTGACTGCTTGATTGCGTTCGAGCCCCAGCTTTTAGCGTTTCTGTCTAAAAGGTTTTACCATGGGATCAACGTGCAACTCATGGCACATGACAGATGGATCAATGCCCACCATATCAGATATTGACCACGAAAATGTGCCGATGTTGCTTTTTAAGAACGATATAAGCTTGTTCCTAATTGATTTTTCCAAGTGGCGACCGATATTAGTACGACAAGACGGGTTAGCATCATCGATGGATACTTGGTCGATTGGTTCTAAAATCGTTGTGCACTGTTTGGTCGCCAACGATGGCCCAACCTTATCGTCAGGCTCTGACAGTAGTTGCTATGCTTCAGAGCGCTTTCGTGCTTTATGCTCGGCTATAAAGCAAGTTCGTGTTGCCCTTTGATTACTCCGAACCGTCTTGGTCCCTTTTGGAGTTGGGAATTTTAGACATTGGTGGTATATAGACACCACAACTTTCATCATGAACAACCACTGGGTCCCCAATATTGCATTGAATACTAGATGTTCGTCGACAACCAAGAGTTTAACGATACGGGTTACACCCATTATGCTTAGGGGGAGTTTTATACTTCCTGCTGCGGTGACTGTTTCACCACTAAAACCTGTGAGGGTTTGGATTGAGGGTTTTATTCTTGCTTCGTCTATCTCCATTTTGGTGAGGGTTTCCTTAAAGATAATATTCACCGAGCTGCCAGTATCTATCAATAACCTGGAGACCTAGCAATCTTCAAACATTAGTTCGATAACAAGAAAATCGTTATGCGGCGAATCTACTCTGTTGGCATCAGCCTGTGTGAATTTTATGAGGTCTTCATCCGTGCCAATCGACGGAGTGGCAATTGCTGATACTGATGCTCTGCGTTCCAACTTCTTAATTGCCCTGATCGAATCATTACACTGTCTTAATCCCCCCCATAATGACATTGATTCGTCGATGAGGTATAGGCTGTATCTCGCCGTCTGTATTTTCTCTATCTCGCTTTGGTGGTTCCATATCCTGGTCAATTGGGGGCCTCTGAAAGTTCCTTTTGGCAACATTTGAGCAGTCATTGGTCGGACCCTGTCTGAAACCACCGCGACCAAATCCGCCTCGCTGTCTAGCCCACGGGGCCGCTTGCCTTGACGACGAGGAACTGTACTACTTAAGCACCATATTTTTCAGGTGTCGGCACTCATCAGTACTGTGCCCAGCCGTCCATGAAATTCGCAAACGAATTTCAGGTTTTCGTCGACCTTCCTAGTCGTGACTTGACCCTGACTTCCCTGACCCTGACTTCCCTGACCCTGAACATAGTGGATCACGTCCTTCTTCTTCTCAAAGGAATTAGGATAATGTTGTCGGGGCTCCCTATGCTCATCCTTTTCCTTGTGGTTCTGACGCTCTTTCCCATGAATTTTCATCATCTTAACCCTT